>JBBPTZ010000249.1:0-29516 GCA_038094315.1 Phylloporus cf. tubipes | reverse complement strand
GGAAGAATCAAGGGGAATACCCGGGGTCAGTTCCGGTAGGACTAGAGGGAACGGCGTCTGACCAGAAGGCGGGATAAAGAAGCTGCCGGGTCAGCGATACGACGAATAAGTAATGCTCCCAGCAAGGGCCGGGGTCGGAGTAGGCAAAGGAAAAGAGGAAAACAGACTGACGCAGTAGTACGACCGTAACACACAGCCCATTTAACATATTGATCATTCTTTATTATTCACACCATTCTCCTTCATCCCACCACCATGCCCCCACCAGGCTGTGATTCAATGGTTCTACAAGATTGGGCTCTAGCTCTAGTTAATGAGTTAGCACAATACATGGTCACACTATTCTGTTAGCAGACTCTGCTGGCATCAGAGAAATGCAAGCAACCTATTCCAATTCCACGGGCACCACTAGAAGCAATCTGTGAGGCCAATTGGCTGGTCAGCATTATTGCTGAAGCATACAAGAGACCAAGTAAGCTGCACACATGAATCCATTTTCATAAAATTGATTCCCATTCAGTCACTTTTCAAGAAGTAGATGTCATTTGTGTTGCTGAACAAGTCTGACACCTTGACATTCAGACTGAGAACACCAAAGCTATTGATGGAGAAAGAATATTACATCTTCAAGAGCTGATAAAGCCGGCAATGATACTTGATTGGTCAGGAACTGTGATTCTGTGATACCTTCCTGGCAGTATCAGCCTGCTGAATCAAGTGAGCGCCATTTTATTAAACATGATTATATGCCAATTTCATTTGAAGATGCTTATGTGGTAGGACATCCTGTATTTAAAGCTGACCCTTCATAGAAGCATTGCACCAAATGGAAAGCATTGGCACAATGCTGCTCCATTCTTTTGTGAAGATGCTGAATTGAAAGGAGTGATCAATTTGTCTCCAGCTTGGTTTCAGCAAGGCCAGCATGTTCATATTAACACTGTGTTATAATATACTAGGGGGGAGTAGCTGATTCCAAAGTATCCATGCTGCTAAAAGGACCAGTGCCTGCTGCTGGTGTGTATGAATGGCTTCAGCAGTCTAAAGAGCACCTCGCCATCCTTTTGGTGGCATTCACTATCTTGCACCCAGATATGTTCTCCACTGGCAGAGAAGCTATTATTTAACTTGGCAAGATGGTAGAGAAAAATGGTGATGCTAAGATGCTGAATGTCATCAAGATGTGGCCAACCATTTTCAGTGTCGCTTCCCTCATGGTCAACCGATCATCTCTGATTCATCTCAACATTAGCAGTTGGCCACAATGAATGGACCTGCTTATATTTTTTGGTGAGCATGAAGAGCTGGATATGGTCCTGCCAACATTATGGCTGCACCTCCAATATAATCCTGGAACCATCATAGCAATGTTAGGACAAATCTTCCCTCATGAAGTTGGACCAGTGAGCAGAAATTGTGTGGTCTTAGCCTTATACATGTGTGAAAATGTGCACAAGGTTGTGAACATAGTTCAATGTAGATATATGGACATAGCTGATATTCCCCATAATCAGTAGACCCTTTGTATGCTGTTGTACTCTAAGGTAATCTACTTAGGCTATCTAGAATTGCCCAATTTTCATCAGCACCATTAGTGGCCTCCCGAAGATGTTCACCAATTTGACTTAGCTGCTCTAGCAGCGCTGCTTTCTCTCTTATGAGCACTGCATTGTGGGCAGCATGTACTGGAGATTCTCTGGTCATCAGCCATAGCCCCTATCACAAATCAGCACCAGTCAAAATAAAATACAAGATGCCTACCTGGAAGTACTCTGATGCCTCATGGAGTAAAAGATCTTGGTTGGAAGCTCTCATTCATTGGTGTTGGTAATCTCCAATATCATTGATCCACCAAGGATCAGCAAGACTGATTGTAGAAGGTGGCCAAGCAACCCTCTGGTAGTAAAGACTGAATATCATCAAGCATTTGAAAATTGGTGTTGGCAATCTTTTGCAATTCTGCAAAAAGTGCATCAGGTGTAATGTCAAGTATATAATGTTTGCATCCATTTCAGCATGGGTGGTGGTGTTGTTGCCTGCATAGCATATATTCCACTGATATGACAAAATTGCTCCTTGTTCTGAAGATAAACATTCCTAGTCACTGATACAAATGTGTGTGAACGAATCCTGTCAGTGAGCAGATTCTCCCTTCAATGTTCTGGCCAGTCCCTTGGGCTCAGGTTCTTGAGGGCATATGTGGCAGTTTCAACTTTCAGGGCAGCATACTGAAGGGCCATATGCCATGCTGATTGGGACATTTTGGGGACTTGAAAGTTTCACCAGTATGGCATGATGTGGTGGGAATGTGGATGTGTTTGTGTAGTAAGCAAACACCTTAGTGAATTCTTATATGTTTTTAAAAGCCCCATCTTCTGATGTGAACAATATGTCACTGAAATAGTTGGCAACAAAACCTAAGATGGTCAGAATTGGTAAATTTAAAATATTACTATTAATGCTGATTGCAGCTCCAAACTGATGCTTTACATTCAATTTGTATATAACATTGAATTGATATTTATATTCATTTGGCATTAATCTTGGTGTCTATCTATAACAATATGCTCCTTTGCAGCCTTACATTGATCCTGCAATCTTGCATAAATTGCACTTTGTTGGTTGGCATAGCATGCCATAATGTCAGCATGTATTTTGAGACTTTTGCTGGCATATTGAGACCATTCCATTGACTTGTGACCAAAATAGTTGGATGTCCAGTCAAACTTGGTGATTAAGAGTTGGACCTCCTCATTCCACTGATCTTTAATGGCTTTAGCTTGCAGCCAATGCACCCGATAGACTAAAGCATTGTTTGGTAATGTCAGAAAGTGAAGGAATACAATGTTGGAAAGACTCACATTCTGACATCCAGTCATTGTCATCAGTAGATTCAGGTATATTAGCGGCCCAAAACCATGTGAGCTGGTCGTTTTAGTGATTTTGAATATTCAGCACCATTGCTGCAGTTGATGCATGTAAATTGGTGTCTTTCAAAGGTGGGTATTGGTGTAAAATATTATCTTTGGCATCAAGATTTACCATAGCTTGGCAGCATTTTCGGTAAATGGTGGCATGCTGATTAACTAATGAATTTATGGAGTGCACTTTAAAACATGCACAGGTAGTCTTCATATGGTTGGTGGCATGGTGAACATCAATTCTGAAGAGCACAGCCTTGTTCACAAGACCAACATGTATTTCATAAAGAGCATCATTTGCCTGGCTGATTTATAATTTTAGCTCTTGTTTGGCCAGCTGACCTAGATTTCACTGTTTGCATGCTACCCTTCCTAATACTGATGGCAGTAGAAGTGACTCTTGGTCTAATTCCATCTCTTCATTTTCTTTGGCAGGTTCTTCACTCTCCATTTTACTGCTTTCATAGTATTCAGCATTGGCAAGAAGGTCCAAATTTATATAAGCCAATTCTTTGATTTGCAAGAATTCAGCAGCCTCAATAGTAAATTTTGATATTTCAGAATTCAGACAATCAACTTGTCTGGCAAGGGCCAGTTGTTATGGTTATGTTGTTGTGTTGGTCCATCTTTCTCTTTTCATTCGCCTACTCCAACCTCAGCCCCTGCTGGGAACATTATCTTTTTGTTGTATCACTGATCTGGCAGTGCCTTTACCCTGCTTTCTGGCCTGAAATCATTCCTTCTGATCCTACTGGAACAGGCCCTGGGCTTACTCCTTGATTATCTTATATGTTTCATGGACAGCCTATCTCCTCTGCTGTTTCTCTTATGACAGCGTTGTCTTCCTGCTCTCTTCCCACATGACTCATGTGTATTTGTCAGTCCACAGTAGTTCTGTCCACTTCCATGGACTTCTGCCGCTTACATACAACTGAGTACTTATATTGTAGCTGCATGTACAGTAAGGACATTCTTGATCTTTGCAATCTAGCATTGTTTCTTGAAACACCCCAGATCTCTATTAGCCTCTGTGTGCTATTGAGTCACTCTGTGTGTTCCAAGGCCTTCCCCTTGAGAACCCCCTTCATTCCCCTTCAACCCAACAACCGACCTGTCATCCATACCCTCAGACTAAACCTCGGCTACTCTTGATATTTTGGATCTTTTTTGCAATGCTATGTGTAACACCAGTCTTTGGATGTCTGTTGGTCACTTTCCTAGTCTTTGTTTCTCCTTTGATAGAGCAATTTGTGCTTTTTCAATTTTCAACCTTCTCAATAATCATGTTGCCAAATGACCATCAGCATTTATTGATGAAACACTGGATGTCAATATCTCCACCTCCACAGCCTGAATAGTGGGGGCTAGGAAAGTTTAGAATATATATAAAATGTAGAGTAGAACTTTTTACCTTTTTTTAACTGAACATCAAAGACATCCATAGCATTTGGATTTCCCAGGTGATCATGCTGGGCCCAAGTCTCCTGAAACCCCCACTCCTGTCTTTGATCAGATGTCACATGTTACGCTTGACCCGGGGAGGGGCAGGCATAGTCTTGTAAGACCTGAGGGTGAGGAACAAAGGGCAAGGAGTTCTAGGGATTTCCTAGTGATGGGTGTCTGTTGTGATACACAGGGAGATGAGGGACAAAGAGGTGTTGCACAATGACGATGGTCGAAGCAACACAGAGGTCACTCAAAAGTAGACCTAAGACTTAGAAGGGACAAGGCCTAAGCACCAGCTTAGGAGCAAGACAAGAGAGCACTTGGATTCAAGTGGTAGTACAAGAAAGACAAGCATGGGAAACTAAAGTACAGAGACTCCAGGTTTATATATGAAGAGAAAGGAGGATGATCTAAGCAGGCATAGAAGGTCATGGAATGTTATGGAACATTTGTGATGGAAAGTCTGTGATAAGAGATAAGCAGTAGCAAATGGAAAGAAGCCGGTTAATATGCAAATGGCTATTGGTGGATAGGAGATACGGGTATAGTGATAACCGGCTGAAAGGAATGAGCATCCAATGCGTCACTGGGATGGGCTAGGAAATACAAGGAGGACAAGTGTATCAAAGGAAGGAAGAAAAGAATGAGTCGTAACATCACAGATGCATCCAGGTCATTAAATGCTATGGCCAATTCTGCTGATGATTTCCTGGCTGCCTTCAGTTTTCAAACCAAGTTTTGAGTCATATGAATCATTTTCATAAAATTGAAGTCGTTTATCTGAAAGTCGAGCAATTCTTGTCAATGTGGGGATAACATTGACCTTGTGGATGCCAAGACAATGTTCAGCACTGACCACAAGGTCTCAATGATTTTGCTGTTGACCCAACCAGCACCAGGAATGAATAAAAGTACATATTGGGAATAGCACTTCTGCTGATGACCATGCACATGCCATATGCTGATTCCTGGAGATATCTCCAAAGATAATGGAATTTGAATGAAGGAGCTCCCTTAGGCTTGGTCATGGAGGTGCTTTATATATGAGCAATTGATGTCATAGAAGCAGATTGCTTTTTTTATGCTCTCCATGTTGTATTTAATTGCTTTCAAAAGCGAGTGATTCATGTTGAGCTGCCTGTACAATATTCCACTGATCAGTTTTTTAGAAAGGGTAAATAAACCAGAGTTCATACCACTCTCCTTTTTGAAAATCAACAATGGAATGGGGAATGAAGCATCTGTGCTGAGCACATATGGTTGCTCCAATGCCAGTTGCCTCCAGCTTCACTCGGCTTGCATTGGCCTGCAGCATGGCTTGGTGGTTATGATAGGTTGTTTGCTACATCAGCCAATTAATATATGACCTGGAAAAGGTTAATGGAGTGTTCAGCACACCTCCAAATAATGGGGAGTAGCTTTTAGATAAGACTGATATTCCAGTTGTGATACCATATACCCCTGGCCATTCATAAGCCATACCTGGTCCTCTGGAGATTGTTCATGCATGTGCTTAGCTTTGAAATTTCTGTCCATGACAAATGTTTGAGTAAATTTCCATCTTTAAGCTGAAGATTGGTTAATGATGATCTCCAGAATGTCAGAATGTTCACCTTTCTGACTCATCATCAGTGACCTGGCAATTGATCCTTGGTTGGGGACATGCTGGGCAAAACAATGCCAGCTCTCTACTGGTTGGTGCTTGAGACTGGTGGCCACAGCCATTCCATTTTAACAGCTTTAGGAGCCTCCATGCTACTTAGAGCAATTCACAATACCAATTCTATTTTTGAAAGGAGTGAACAAATTAATGTTGGTTCAATGGATGACATACACTGGAATTAAATGTGGAAATATGTTTGATGTGATTCATTGTATCTTATTGTAGTAGTTTGAGCCCAATGTTCCACACTCTAGATTGTCTTGGATGAAATTGTCCAGCAAGCTAAAGGTAAAGACAGTTTTTGGCCATTGGATTGTCACTGGAAAGAGTCTTGATCTCAATAGCTGTATATATGGTGGAGGTGCACCCACACAGCTGCAATATGAAATTTGGAGGTGGTATACTTCAGAGGTATCAGTGATCATCAAATAGTCCTTTCCCTTCAAAACTCAGAGATGCAGTGGCATTTCATCAGAATCCAAATCCACCCATTTGTCATTATCTTCCATGAAAGGGTCTTTATCCTCATCTGCATTTGTTGCAATTGCTGATGGGCATTTCTTACTGGCATGGCCAAGACATAGTTGAAAGCCAGCCTATTCATATCAATGTTTATAGGCATCAATTACAGATTATCTACTATTCACAAGGCCTAAAGATGATAAGTCAAAGAACAGCCTGGTCCATTGCAGTATTCTATGAAATGGGAGGTGCTGGTGTTGTTGCTGGAGGCATGGGGTGCAAAAGAGGTGCCCACTGAAGCAATCAGTGCACTAATATGTGCCATTATCAACAGAGCAAATAGTGCAGCATTGGTGAGTCAGAGGAGCCTCCAAATCCAATAGGACTCAAAGAAATTCATTTTTATGTTCCAGCCATTCACATAGGTAGTGATTTGATGTCTATTAGTATCAAGATATATATGTTAGAAACTAATGAAAGATGTTTGAACATAAGAATCACACATTTTTTGGCAAAAAGTGAATTGGCCAAATATCATCAAGGTGGATGTCTCCATTATCTACATGGTATTCAGATTGATGGAATAGGAGTGGTGATGCTGGACATGTATGGTTCACAACTGATCACTGAGCTGCTAAAGACATACCATTCATTTCTGTTGATTTTGTTGACTTTCTCCTTGAACTTGGAATGCTAATAGTGTCAACAGGCAGCTGTGATCAAACTCCCCTAGTTGTTTCCCTTGTCTGCCATGCAACATGGGCCACTTTGCCATGGATGATTTTGGTTTTGTTGGGGTTTTTTGGCATTATGAATAATGGAAATACAAAGTAGATTAGCTACACAGACAGCATTCTCTTTGAAGTGTCAAAGTTATGTTATCAAATATTTCTGGCTCAGCAAGATGGTTTGGCTAACATTCAGTTAAGGTTATGAGCATACAAAACAAAGTTCATTGTCCAAGAATGGCTAAATAGTCTAGTAATTTCAGGGCAATTATCCTCTTGGAGGAAAATGGAAAATTGAAAGAATTTAGTTTGGAATGGTTATTCAAGGGGTGAATGAAAATTTATTTCACAACAAACCAATCATCCAACCTTGAATACAATGTCTGAATCTTCAATGAATCACACTGCTCCATTTGACACCAACATCACTGATGAACTGGAAACGCACTTTGGTAATACCAATGATTAGCAAACCAACTTCCAGGATTCTGATATGAATGAAGAAAAGGTGAGTATGGATAAAGGTGACTTGGAGGTGTGTTTGTTTTCTACAGACTGGACTGAAGCCTATTTTGACCACATTAATGATAGGATGATGGTGTGAATGACACAGCCAATATATTCACCAACAAGATAATGGAAATTCTTAATGAAGATTGGCCAATATGGAAAGCCTCAAGACTGAAAGAGCGAAAAGCTGAATGAAAATCAATTGTTGGAAAACTACGAGTGCTGGACATGTGCCAAGAAATGACTGAGAAGGAATGGAGGCATTGTTATGAGGTATGGAAGGTGAAGGCATATTGGAAGTTGGCTAACATTGAAACAAAGTGTTATAAGGCCTGGTTGCACAATAAAGGCCAATGCCGACATGAAAACTGAATTCGACTAGGTCAGTAATGGATGGCCTGATCAGTAATCCAGGAACTTTGGAAAAAGGAGCTGAAACAACAAATCAAGAGGAAGTTTAGAGGAGATGCTGGTTCAAAGGAAATGTTAGTGCATTGGCAGAGTGAGCTGTTAGTGATGATTGCTGAATTGAATAAGGAGGAGTTGGCTGACACAGCAAAAAAGATACTCCAATGGAATTCCACAGGAGAAAGCTGATCATTCCAGGAAAAGTAAGAGATGCTCTTTCTGATTGTCTGAGTAATTCTAACATAAATGATAGGTTTGCAAATGGTCCAGCATATGAATGCATAAAGAATTTCGCCCTAGAAATGTAGTGAAAGGGAGGTATTTGGATGGTCATGTTGGCTGGATTCAAGAACCAAACAGGGCAGACATATTTGGTGGTGTCTGTATGATGTAGACAATACATTGACCATTGCTAACTGACCCACAGGAATGACTTCAATGACATTATTGACAATGGCTGAAAGTTTGATGATATACAGGAGGTTCTTGCCAACTTTCAATCATATATCACCAACATGTTTGACAAACAGCCAGGTGGCAATCTGGACCAGACTGATGATGAAGCTGAAGGCTTGCTAAAGTTACCGAAAGCTACTAGTATTAAGACAGCAGGAAACCATAGAAGAGGATCCACAAGGAAGGCCTGGGATAAGCTGGTCTGAAAGGTCACCAAGGTGGATGGGTTGATCTGGATACCAGAACCAAATGAGATGAAGTTCAGGGAGTTGCAATCCTTGAGTAGGGAATATCTAATTGCAAAGTATTGTATGTTATGGTCACTCATTATCCATTGTGCAATATGATTGATATATAAATATCATAGGGATTGCAACCCAAAACCCAAAGGCAGTCCCTTCTTTCAAAAAACTCTGGCAACATCAATCAGTGATGTTTTCCACTGATTACATACCTCCGTCATTCACCTTTTCTAACAATCCAAGCCATATGCCAATCAAGCATGTGAAAGCCTTCCTTCAGCATATTTGTAATTGGCAGGTCAGCCATCCTGATAATGTTTTCAGCTTTCAAAAGGTGCTTGACATTGATGGAAACCTACAACCAGTGACTAAGGGAAACAAATGGCTTCCAAATGCAAACTCTGGAAGGCTGAAAAGGGACAACACAAAAAGATCCTGGAGGAAAGAGCTACATTGTGCAGATACCGATGCCAATGAGGAAACTCAAGTTATCAATAAGCCCTTCCTGGCTCTATGTTGGTCTCACTACCTTTTTTTAACTTTAGCTTCACTATCAGGTTGTAATTAGCATCTGGAGGTGCAGGGATCTTTTGTTTTCGGCCTAACCAATGATGTTACGATCCATTCTTCTCTTTCTATTTTCTTGTTATGCTTGTCATTCCTGTATTTCCTAGCCCATCCCAGCGATACATTGGATACTCATTTCTCTCAGCCAGTTACTACCAATACCCATATTCCCTATCCTCCAATAGCCATTTGCACACTAACCGGCTTTCTTCCATTCGCCTTTGCTTATCTCTTATCATAGACATTTCATCACGAATGTTCCATAACATTCCATGACCTTCCATACCCACTTATGTCACCTTCTTCTTTCCCTCATATATAAACCTGCCGCTCCTGTACTCTAGTTCCCCACGCTTGTCTTTCTTGTACTACCACCTGAATCCAAGCGCCCTCTTGTCCCACTCCTAAGCTGGTGCTTAGGCCTTGTCTCCTCTAAGTCTTAGGTCTACTTTTGAGTGACCTCTGTGTTGCTTCGACCGTCATCATTGTGCAACACCTCTTTGTCCCTCGTCTCCCTGTGTATCGCAATAGACGCCTGTTGCTAGGAAATCCCTAGGACTCCTTGCCCTTCATCCCTCACCCTCAGGTCTTACAAGACTACACCTGTCCCTTCCCAGGTCAAGCATAACAAATGATGTGTGTCAGGATCGGTGGAGGTCAGCCCAGCTTTAAAGGACGCCAATGCAATTCTGGCATCATGCCAAGGGTCCACTGATCCTTCTGCCTTCTCATGTAGAGATCCAGTATCCTATGTATTCAAATAAACATTCTTGCAACTCCATGTCTTTTATTGATTCCTATTTACCTTGGGTTTCTTCAGAGCTGATTTTGCCAGCTGTAGGTCAGCATTACTCAACTCTGTATATTTTGGCAGATGTACAATGGCTTGCCTATGCTTGCCTTTTTCATATGTCACCTATATACCATTATCAGCATTTGAGACCATTCTGCCTGCATCAATATATCAATCTGTATGCAAATCAGGGAAAGGAAGAGCCGACCATCACTTATGTTTTGGGTTTCTGTGTCGTTTGCAAATGCAATAGGTTTTGGTATGCTTGCCACCTTGGCCTTCCCCTTGCCTTTTTCACAGTCAGTATAATCAGTGGTTACTTCCTGATTCACTCTCAGAGATATCAACACTAACTTGGCCACTGCAATAGCAGATCTGGATTTTTGTGGTAGCTTGGGATACATTACCAGTACCCTTACCAGTCATGTTCTGAAATTCCAATGCTCTTGGGAATAATACCAAGTTGGCATGATTTTCTTTAGGATCAGCTCCACGATTGGCTTGGTCACCATTCATGCTTTTCACAAAATTCTCAACATCACTATCCATGTCTGTTTCACATCAATGTTGGTCAGACAATCATCATCTTGAAGGTTATCACTGATATACCATTGGCTTCAGAATTCGCAGTATTCATTCCTGTTCTTCATAGGCCTTTCTTTGGAAAAATCGGCAACCACAGCTTGGCATCAGGGACAGTACAATGACTAGGTACTTTATTGTGTAGTAAAGGGGGCCCTTATGCCCCCACTGCTTCCCTGGCTATTCAAATGCCCCACAAGACAGGCTATCAGCCTTCCCTTGGTCCCATCATTTCCACCAACAGTTTTTGATGAGCTCACCTTCCAATCAGTGGTGCCCTTGTGTGATGCATGATATGTGAGAGGTGCTCTGCTGATGTATTCTGTGGATACCATTTACTCAGACCAGAGCAGCTGGGTATGGGAGGAATAGGGGGTAGCACGAATATGGAAAAGTGAGAGAAAGATATGGCTGGTGGTGTCAGTGTTGAGTTTGTGTTGTTTGGCCTCAGATTGAGCTACATTTCACTCTTCTTATACCTCATCATCTCTTTCCCTATGGCCATTGCTTCACAGCAGCCTTTCCACCATCAATGAGTAGGGGTTGTACTAGATTTGCCATGATGTGTCTAGTCTGTGTAATATGAACTGCATGTTTGTAGTGGGTTGTATCATGTCAGCATGTGTGTTGGTGATGAGCTGCAAAGTCACCAGTTATGGCATGTAGCCATCTCATGGTGTTGATATAGTTCAGCAGAAAGAGTACTGCAGAGGGGTCTGATAGAAGGTGACATATGTTGTTGGCCCCATGGCATAGGTTTCAGTGGAGTGTGGCTCACTTTCTGGCATGTTGTGGGCATTCTAAGAGGAAGTGTTGGATGGTTTCTGGCATGTCGGGGCATCATGCACAGAGAGGCCATCTTGTTGATTTGGTATAGATGGGCATTGAGTGGGCAGTGTTTGGTGTGCATCCACATGATAACTGCAGTTTGATGGCATGTGAGTTCTGTTAAAAGCTGCAGGAATGAGCTGGTTAGTAGTTTGTTATCAAGTTTATTTAAGAAAGCAAATCTTGGCAAGATTGTCCATATCCTTTTCCAGTGTTTTTTTGAAACTTGTTTTTATTTCTGTAATAGGTCAGAAATGCTCAAAGGTAGGGGACCATCTTTGATGAAGTGGGCAAGACACCCTGACAGACTGAAGTGGTGGATACCCTCAGTTGCTTTCTTCACCTTCTTGTTAGCTTGGGTGTTACATATGACATTTTTGTGACCTGCTATCCATTATATGGTGATATCCTCCTTCCTGCAGTGATGTTTCTTGTGCACTTGGTGGATTTTTGTCAACAATCTGTTCACACCCAAACTGGAACACTACCTGATTGGGAGTGTTATATTCCTCTTTTCAAGCAACATTTGGGCTGCCATTTTTAGTCCTATTGCTTCTGCTTCATATATAGTGTGTTCGCTTTTGGTTCCCAGGTAATACTGTATCCCTTTTGGGTCATGGCCTGGTTTGTATAGTATTGCCACTGCACCTACTTTACTCTCATAGCCTGAGCTGTTGGTGTAGACCTGGGTGCCACTGGTGATGCTATCATGTTCAATGATGGATTCTTCCTTGTTTTGGACCACATGTGTGAGGTATGGGGCTGCATCTGTGGGAGTGTGCCATGCTGGGATGAGGGTTTTGACATTGGTGGGGTCAAGTTTGAAGCATATCAACTCACTTGAATTATACCACTGGTCTTGTACAGATGCTGAGTAAACATTACAGCAACCATATAATTAAGATCTGGCTATGACTAAACAAGTTCTTTTACTTATATGCTTTCATCAAGACTTTATTCCAAAACTCAAAGATTATCTTCTTTCACACCTATTTAGATGTATATATAATGGCAACAAGTGTGAATTTAACAAAAATAATTGCAATCATCTTTATCAATAATTTCAATTGTGTCAGTGAATCAAAAATCCTCCACATCAATTTTACAACATATGATATATGTCACAAATAGAATGTACTTCATCCTGGTCATAATAATTTCATGGTTATTGTTATGTGTTAGCATCATAAACAAGATCCAGAACATTGGGAGTAGCTGAGGTTCAGTTTGAAGGTGATGACGACAGGGAAGGCCAAGGTCTGAAGGGGAGCAAAGGGGGTTTTCAAGGGGAAAACCTTGGAACATGCAAAGTGACTCAATAGCATGCAGGGGCTAGTAGAGATCCAGAGTTGGTTCAAGACACAACACTAATATTGTGTAGATCAAGAATGAGGACTACAATACATGCAGTATTGGTATATATACCCAAATGTACATAAGCAGTAGAAGGCGATGGAAACCAAAGGAACTACTGTGGAATAATCAATACATATGAGTAATATGGGAAGATGTGGGGAGACAATGCCATTGTGAGAGAAATGGTGGAATAAGGGGCTGTTCATGAAAACATATGGAAAAAAGTCTGGGGCCCTTACCAATGGGAATCAAAGGAACAGTTTAGGGCCAGAAGGTGGGGTAGAGATATTGCTGGGTCAGTGATACAATAAATAAGTAATGTTTCCAGCAGGGGCCAGGGTTGGAGTAGGCAAAGGAAAAGAGAAAAACAGAGGTGTGCAATAATACAGCCGTAACAGTTATGGTATTATTAGGGAAGACTGGTTTCTTAGCACATCCCTTTTGGTATGTGTGTTATGCATTTCATGTAGATGTTCTCCATGTTGATTCAAATACTTGTTGCCACTCTCTGCAAACAATAGAGGTGGATATGCTGGCTGGGAGTTGCACCTGGTTATTGCTGGAGTTTTCACACAACCTAATTATTGAAGGTGAGATTTGTTTTAAAAAGCAATAAAGGCACTTTTGGCTTTCTTAATCCATCTTTGATTGTATGTGGTTGTTATCTAATCCCCTCATTCATTAACAGGTGCACAATCTGCCTTTTATAGCAAGGTACATCTCTTGCTCACCTACTAATGGAGGTTGATGATTGAGAGGCATTCTATATAAGTATATAAGTGTCTTTATATGTGATAGTAGAGGATTGAGCTCAATTACACTTGCTTTGCCAACAAAGACATGTTTTGTTGGTTTGCAGAAATTACTGTTGGTTATGAGATTCTTCACAAAAAGCATTTTTTTGGATAGAGCCAACAAATATGATGCAGAAGGTGAACTGTTGAGAAATGAAGGTGGAACTGATATCTTGGATAATCACTTGATAAAAATGGATATTGATAGCAATCAGGTTGGTTCATAGGAACTGATGGATAGAAATGAGGATGGTATGTTGGGTAATGAAAATAAGAATGGCTCTGCTGTTATAGTTGTGCTGCTATGTCAGTCTGTATTTTTTTTTTCTTCCTTTAATTCCAACCCTTGTTGGAAATACTATTTGTTTATCATTATACTAAACCAGCAATGCCTTTACTTAATGTTCTAATCCCAAACTGTTCCTTCAGATCCTGCTAATAGAGGTTCCAGTCTTATTTTCCTCCATTTCTATGCACTTCCATTGAACAGCTTACTTCTCCATTGCTTCTTTTACAATGGCATTATTTCCTTACTATATTATACACTCCATAGCCCTTAGCTAATTCACAGTTGTTCCACACTATTCTTGATTATTTCATTGCTTAGTTAAGGACTACCTATATAAAACTTGCTGCCATATACTTTAGACTCTATTTTTAATCTGTGCAATACAAGTATACTTCTAGTCTTATACCTTCAGATCTCTTTGAGCCTTTGCATGCTCTTGAGTTGCTCTGCTAGTGCCAAGGCTTCCTCCTTGTGCACACCCCTGCTTGCCTTGGGCCCATCCCAGATTGAATGTTGGCTTCACTTCCAACATTCTGTGTCTCTTTATGTATACTTTGCATAACAAAAGATCAAGAATCTCCCTCCATCTCTCCTACCTAGGAGCAGGACCAACCCACCTTTGTCATCACCACTAACTTTTGGAGAATCCCTTGCTTTCATCCACCTGTGGAATCACATAACAACAACCAACCCCTTTATCCACAGCACATCTCTTATACCCAGTACCCCCAGTCTCCTCCTGTCAGCTCAACCTAGTACATTATCCACTGTTGTACCCCCACCTGTTATGCAAAGTGTATACAATGAGATCTGAAATGATGAGAGTTGTCATCATTTAATACCAAAGGTTAAGGGAAAATGAAAGATGTACACATGGGGAAGGCCTTGGCACAGATAGAGCATATCTAGAGCATGCAAAGGCCCACAGAGGTCTGGAGGGATGAGACTAGATTGTATGCTTAAAATGTGTAGATCAAGAATGAAGACTATTGTACATGCAGTGAGGGTATAAGTACCAGTTAGTATATAAGCAGAGAAATATAATAGCATCACATAGAACTACTGTGGACTGAGTAATATATCAATGGGCAGTGTGAAATATTAGAACTATGAGGCCATCATGAGAGAGGTGGCTGAGGAGATAAGCTATCTATGGAAATAGCAGGAAATACCTGGGACAATTCTGAAGACCCCTTCCAATAGGAATGGAAGAAATGGTATGAGGTTAGGAAAGTAGAAAAAGGTGCTGTTGGGTCAATGAGATGATAAGTAAATAATGTTCCCAGCCAGGCTCTGGGTCACAGTAGGAGAAAAAAAAGAGAAACACAGACAAATAAATGAGCATGAACATAAAACCACCCTTTTACACCCATAGCCCTATTCAGATTACTCCACATTTGTCCCCTGCTATGTCCACCACTAAATTCAAAGTGGCCTGCCCATTAACTTCTCTAGAGAGCCTGCCAATACCATACTGTATAAAAGCCATATGTATATACTTTGCTATCAACCCCATCCTGTATTTCTTGAATGAGGCCAAAGTTATAACTATCCTGAACAAGATGAGTAAGTGATGTGGGGTCTCCTTCTTTCACTGATGTCACCAAAATTGAAAAAACCTTTGAAAAACTCATTGTTATGTACACAAAGGGATTTGAAGTATCAAGGGAGGCCAACATTCAAACTAAAGGTATGTTCATATGTAAAGGATATGTGCAAGGGGGGAGCCTTGGCACATACAAAGCAACTCAAAGCATGCAAAGGCTTGTAAAGTTCTGGGAAGGTGGTTCAAGATAGTACACTAATATTGCATGAGGTAAGAAGAAGTACACCATAGCCAACTAGTAGTATGAGGAACAAGTATGTAAAGTGTTAAGAGATCTTTTGAAAGAAGTTTAATGGGTAAAATAAGTAAAATACTAAAGGTACATAGGCTACAAGGAGAAATGTATAATGAGTTGATATCATAAAGTGACAATAAAGTCAACAGAACTAGGAGACAACAATGAGATATGTATTCAAAGGAAAAGCAGTGAAGTGGAGGGATCTATACAAGTGTGAAAGATAGGTAGCATATTAGAAAGGCAGAGAAAACAAGGAGCAGCAAAAAGAAGAAAGAAAATTGTAACACTCATCTCCAACTTCAAAACAACATTCTACCCCTTTGACCTCAAGACCACTATCCACCTTGAGTTATCTAAATTCATTCAAAAGTCCTTCCACACCAAAGGTGTCATTGATGACAGCTTTTAGAAAAACATCACTAACTTCCAAAACCTTGCTTTCCAAGCTGGAATGTTCAACCATGACACTTTTATTGACATGTTCTCATTTGAACTCAACTCCCATCTCACCATGCTTATCTTAGAAATTGAAAATACTTCCACCACCATCAATGACTGGATTGCCAAAGCTAAGGCCTTGCTTGCTTGGATAAACACTCTTCAAAAAGGCTAAACCCCTCTCTTATTCTTCCATTTCAAAACCTCCTCAAATCCAAATGTTATGGGCATCAACACCATCCATTTCAATAAGCTCACCCCTGTCAAGCATGCCAAATGTGTCAAAGAAGGCCTTTGCTTCTGCTGCTGGAAGAAAGGCCATCTCACAGGCCAGTGCCATAGTACCTTGAACATCCCAGCCACTGCCCCTGCTCGTTGTCCTCAAAACATCCACACCACTAAGACCACTCCTACTCCCACTATTTCTGCTGCACCCACCCCTTTCATTATCAACACCTATATTAATACCCTGAAGATATAGGGCAAAAATGAGGCCAAGATTCTTCAAATGCTTAAAGTTTATTTCAAAGAAACAGTCAAAGACACTTTCATCACCACCCTTGACATGACAGATTTTTAGATAGAGAGGCTACTTTGATATTGCCCTCTTTCACTATTTCAAATGTACTTGTAGCTTTGCCAAAAAAATAAATGTTCCTTGTCTCCATTAAGCTGCAAGCCCTTGGAAAAATTGTTGACACCTTTATTTTAATTGATTCTAGTGCCACTGGAAATTTCATCAACATTGGTTTTCTCATCCAGGCCAACTTTCCACTACAATGCCTTCCCCAACCAGTCATCACATACAATATTAATAAGACCACCAATACAAAAGGGACTATTCACTGAAAGACATAAATTGCCCTTGAATTTCCCTTGGTCCAGGATGAAAAAGATCTTATGGTGCTTAGTCTTGGATATTACTAGATTATACTCAGAATGCCATGGCTACAGAAGTGGAACCCCTGCATCAACTGGGCCACAAACCACATCACTCTTACTCATAACCCCTGCCCCATTGACAATAAACTATACATGCCACAATGATATCTCATCTACTATTTAGAACTGGATGTGGATCAGGAATTCTCTGAACTCTACAACAAATGATATTTGCCATTTGTTAACGTTGATAAGATTATTATCTTTACCCAGCTTGCACAAAAGAACACCTTTTAGGAGCAGGAAGTGCCAGATTGGTGAAAAGATTTTACCAACATCTTCTCCAAAAAGACCTATAAGAAGCTCCCACCTCATCATTCTTGTGACCATGCCATCAAACTCAAACCATCCTTTGTTCCAAAGATTGCCAAGGTCTATTGTTACATAATATTACAATTGGATCCCTTGAAGGGATATTGTGGTTATGATATCACATGCATCAATATTCCCTTTCCTTTTTCCTTCTTATATTCCAATCCCAGCCCTTGTTGGGAACATCATCTATTCATAGTATCACTAACCCAGCAGTGTCTATATCCTGCATTCCGACCCTAAGCCATTCCTTCAGGTCTTTCTGTACAGGGCCCTGGACTTACTTCTTGATCGCCTTATATGTTTCCATGGACAGCTTTTTTATTCTGGTCGCCTCTCTCATGACAGCCTTGTCTTCCTGCTCCTTTCTCATGTTACTCATACATATGTGTCATCAACAGTCATTTCATGTGATTCTATCACATTCCACTGCTTACATACTATAGAGTATATATACCTTAGCTGCATATACACTAGACCTCATTTTTGATCTACGCAATACTAGTGTCATATCTTGAACCACCCCTTCGGATCTCTTTGAGTTGCTGCACACTCTTGAGTCACTCTGTGTGTTTCAAGGCCTTCTCCTTGAGAACCCCCTTCACTTACCTTTGGATGTTGGCCTCCCCCCTTGTCATTACCTTCAGACGTCAGCATCTCCTGTCATCATCACTTTCAGACATTGGCATCCCCCATCATCATCACCTTCAAACATTGGCCTCCCTCATCATCATTATCTTTGGACAAAACCTTGGCTACTCCTGACATTCTGGCTCTTGTTTGTGACATTACACATAGCACATAAAGCATATACAAAAAGATATGAAATAACAGAAGTAAGCTAACATTTAATCTAGTATGGGCCCAAGGTGAGGAAAAATGTATGCAAGGGGTATGTGTTGGCACTAACACTAACAGAGCAACTCAAAGTGCACAGTAACTTATAAAAGTCTGGAGGAATGAGACTAGATAGTATACTTGGATTGCATAGATCAAAAATGGGGTTTACGACAGTGAGTCTTATATAGATAGTTCTTAGCTAAGCAATGGAATGATCAAGAATAGTATGGAACAACTACAAATTAGCTAAGGGCTGTAAAGCATGTAATATAGTGGGAAAACAACACCATTGTAAGAGAAGCAGTGGAGAAGTAAGCTGTTTAATGGAAGTGCATAGATACAAAGGGAAATAAAACTAGAATCTCTATCAGTAGGATCTGAAGGAACAGTTTGGAATCAGAACACTAAGTAAAAATGCTGCTGGTTCAATATAACAAAATGCAAGTAATGTTTCCAGCAAGAGTTAGGATTGAAATAAAAAAAGAAAAAAAGAAATACAAATCAATGCAGCAATACAACCATAACATCTATCCATTAAACCCCACTAAACATGATGCCTGCAAGGCTTTTATGGAAGAACATTTGAAGACCAAATACATTGTCCCATCTAAATCTTCCCAAGCATCTCTATTTTTCTTCATATCCAAGAAAAATGGATTCCTCCATTCCTGCCAGGACTATTGATACTTGAACTCACATACCATCTGGAACACCTACCCTCTGCCCCTCATTCCCAAACTCATTGATAATATAAAGGAGTTCATTTTGTTTACTAAGTTTAATATCTGCTGGAGCTATAACAACATCTGCATCCATAAGGAGGACCAATGGAAGGCAGCATTCATTACCCTCCTTGGCCTTTTTGAGTCAATCATTATGTTCTTTGGTTTCAACAATGCCCTACCCACCTTCCAGGCCTTCATGAACAATATCTTTACTAATATGATTGGAGAAAGGTGGCTAAAAATATACATGGACAATCTTGGCATTTACATCAAAGATAATGTTACCCTTTATCACTAATATGCCCACCATGACCTCCAATGTCTTTACAAATGGTCTCTTGAAACTTTCCAAGTATTTCTTTGGCATCTCTTAAATGAAATATTTAAGGCTAGTCATTGGACAAAAAAAGATCAAGATGGATCTCACCAAGTTAAAGGCTATCCAGAATTGAAAACCCCCTTGTCAAAGGCATCCACTTATTCATGGGCTTCACAAACTTCTACCAGAAGTTCATTCTAGACTTTTTCAATATTGTTGCTCCTTTGAACCTCCTTATCTGGAAAAACAAATCATGGGCAGGCTTTTAGCAATGCATTTTTGAATATCTCAATGCCATTTTCTCTTCTACCCCAGTACTACTCATCCCCAATATTATTAGACCATTTTTTATCATGTCCAATGCCTTCCTTATTGCTACATGTGCAGTCCTCATGCAATCTGATGTCAATAGTGGTTTCCATCCTTGCACCTATTTTTCATGCACCTTTGGCTTTGTGAAGCACAACTACAATATCTACAACTGAGAACTCCTCATGATCACCCTTACTCTTGTGAAGTGGCACCAATATCTTCAGGACACCACTCATTCTATTACAATTGTCACCAATTACAAGAACTTGTCCTATGTCATGGACCTCTGCAAACTCTCCTGTATATTGCAATCTTGTGACAAGAGTCTATTTGGCCACATGGCATTTGGGGCTGCCCAGAGTGAGGCCATCATTTTGTCCCTTGCTTGAGCTACTCAGCTATACTTTCAGAATGCTATAGTTTTTGAACTTGCATCTTCTTTTCACCAAATGCATCCTTCTTAGCTGGATGGATAGTTAGAGCAGACATTTTCTTTAAATTTATCAAGTGGATTGGCACTCAGTGGATCAAAGATCTTTGCAATTAGGAGCTTCAGGCTGTGTTTGAAGTATGGAGAGTATATGGTATAGCAAGATCTAGAGAAAAAATTCAAAAAAAACTCCTAATAGATCTGCTTTGGCTCAACCTAGCTGCTTCAGATCAGGCAAAATTCATTGCTGATATCCCTGCTTAGACTCTCAAGAAACTTGCCAAGCCCTATCCACCAGAATCATTCTGATGATATGAGAGCAAAATGGTGCTAAAAAAATACAAGCTGGCACTTGGAAAAGAAAAGCAGGCAGATGTCCAAAAGAAGCAGCACCTACTTTTTATAATTTATCCAAATCTCCTCCAGCTTACTGTTCCAGCAAACTCCAGTGCAATTATTCAAAATGAAAACATTGGAAAGTTGGTCCTTGTAATTGTCAGAAACTTTTACTGGGACTAGGATGTGCTTGAATGGATGAATGGGCAAATTCACAAGATTGCTGCCCAGAAGCAAAGCATCAGGATCCAAATTTTGTTTCTACCTCTTTCTCCTGATATCTTGACTTACCTATGTCCTGCAGCTCAAAAACCCTGGAAAGCTTGTGCTCATTGGGTACTGTGCAGGTTTCATTAGTGCACCAGTATTTGACTGAGCTTGAAATCTCTTGTTGAAGTAGATTTCTAACCAGGAGGTTGAGCAACTTGATACAAACTTGACTAGTGTCTTTACTCTCTTCTGGAACATGCTTCAGAATACCAGCCCACTAGATATGCTCAAAGACTTCAGAAACTACCTTTACAAGACAGGTATTATTCAAATAGGGGGAGATTCCAGGAGCTTTGGCAGCTCTAGCCATAGCTTGTACACAATTAGCAACAGAGCTGGAAATGCATTTTTATTTTCAGCTGCTCCCCTTTCACCACTACAGGGCATATTTGCAATTAATTACAGCTGGTGCACACATAGCTTTACTCTTTCAAGTTGAGGCTCATTTCTGATATGGTGGAATCAGCCACTCTGAATACCAGCCCTATGCATTTGCAGTATTGTGGACAATTGGCTGGATTAATTCACTCTTAAAAGGTGGCCAATTTTACAACAGCTCATATGGAATTTGCATTGAATTGGCTGCCAACACAATGGTAATTTAATGGCCATGAAATATTTATGGGACTAGCTTGCAGGATAGGAGCATTATTGGGGACAACCTTCACTTTGTGCAAACAGGGCTTGCCATCATCACCTTAAACCACCTTTTAGCTATTTGAAACCAATATCAGAAAAAGCTTTTGACTTGCAAAAAGGCAAAAGCAGCACTGGAATCATCTGATGGCAGCAAGGGCACAGCCAAGAAGGCTAAGGGTGGCTGGCCTGCCCTGCCTACTTCCATGGTGAACCACTGTCTGAGCCTGACTAGTTTGGATTCTTTAGCAAATTCAGTCAAACTGCTTGAAAGCCAAGGCTCTGAGCCTGGTATTTTACTTTTTTGACTTGCTGGCCTCCTGCTGGTGATAGTCTATCTTTATTTCACTCTGTCACTTTTTTCCTACTTGATACTGCTTTGTATCTGGCTATTGAACCAGTTGAACACTTGCAATAGGCCAGGATGTAACAGCTATACTATTGAAGTAGAAGATACAGATTGAGGAGAATACACATGAAATATTGTGAATCTGGTATAGATTTTTTGGCACCACTCCTAGTGCTCTCAGGCTTAACCAGCCTCTTTTTGTATATTCTTTACATAACACCTTTAGATGACATCAACCCCAATCTCCTGAGTCTACACTCATCCTTATCCAGGCCAAGTGTAACAAAAAGCATATACAAGAAAATAACCATGACATATTCAAGAGTATATGCACAACTACTTGCATGACTTATAAATAATGGAGAATATCTTGGCCCTTTCTCAACAACCACTTTTGTTTTCCCTTTTCTAAGAATGCCTAGGTATCACCACTGAGTAAATTGGGGAAATTAGAAGATAAGGACATATTTAGACAACTTATACTTAATTTTTTGAACATCTCCTATTCAGGAGTTCTTGGTAGTGATGTTAGAGGCAATGAAATGTAATGGGCAAGTAAATTCTCTGGGATGTTGTCTGTGTCAATATTTATTGTGGTATTTAATGCTTTTTGCTAAAGCTATTATTGGACATCAGGGCTATTTTGCCTACCAGAATACAATAAAGCAGCCAGAATTGAATTGTTTTTGATGTTAATGTTTATTGGTGTTGTTCTGAATGGTAATTGGCTCAGAGATGACATGGCAAGGAGTTAGGATCATTGGTAGATGGGTGGAAATGATTGATTTGGTTGGCATTTTGTTTTTATTAACCTATATTGTGGCCACTTTGTATCTCTTTGATTGTTCCTATTCAAGTTCTTTTTCATCTTGGAAGAGCTGGTGGCACCACTAAATTTCACACACTCAGTAGATTTGGATCTAGCATTCTTTTTCTTCAACAATAATGCATCTTATTTCCTATATTCTCTAATCCACTTACTGCTATAATGTCAATCATCTCATTTTATTTGGAAACTGAAAGTGCTTATTTTTTGTCTTTTGTAAACACCTTTTCTTTTACCATCCCTTATATTTCATATTTTTTTCCATATGACTGAATCTTCAAGGCATCAATGTCATTGTTGTTCTTGTTGGAGCTGTCAATTAAAATCAACAACATATGGTTATCTTTAACCAGCTTCACAATAAATATATTTTCTAAACTGCTTAATGAATATTACAAAATGCAGGATTTGAGTTTAAAACAACTTATAAATATCAGGATCACCACTAACAAATATGATGTGCAATTCACCTGTTTTGAAAAAGATATTATTCAAGAAAATATCAGGAGTGTGGAGGGTAATCAAATGGTAAAAATAAAGTTGTTTATGTTATAGATAGTAAAAAATTCACCACTACAATTGTTTATTGTCAAGTGCTAATCATATGGTGTTCTAGAGAGTATACAGTACTTAGCTGCTACAAGTAAATAAGTATATGTATTGAAATACTCACCATGATTACTATTACAGTGTATTCACACAGGCCAGATTGAGGCTGACCAGCCCAACATTTGACATGATAAAAACATGTGGTTTTTTGTTCTGGATAGACTTTTGGAATGCATTGAGCATAAGCTGTCATTTTTTCACCAAAATCAACCTATTGAGTTTAGTCATCATATATGTTCAAAATCTACAATATGTATTAATAAAGTAAGGATTATCAATATTGCATTTAGATCAATAATTGCCACATTGAAAGAAGAAAAGGCCAAAAAGATTACAATTCAATCATATTTAATGTACTGTTTATTGGCAGCAACATAGATAGGATTTAAAATCACCATCTGATCCAATTGGTTCATTGTCAGGGGCTGGCAACCATATTGTTCCAAATGATATTTGACTATTTTCACAAATATATTGAATTTGATTGTCTTTTGTTGCTTGCATTTCAAGCAGATTGTAAGATGGGACATTTCCAATAGTCAATGCTCTTCAGATTCAAATGTAAATGAAGAATAAAATAATAGAATTTGATATAAAAATACTAAAGTGAAAATATATAAATATGAATTCTTGCCATGGTATGACCATTTAAAATGGCTGATATATAGAACTGTGGGAATTTCAGTCACATGGTGACCCATGCAAAGATGGCCATTTAAGATAGCCATGTTTCATTCAAATCAATAGTGTACCTTTCAAGTGTTTAAATTTATAATTAAATTTTCCTTGACAATATTTTTATAAAGGCATGCAATTGTGTTATCTTCCAGTCATATATGTTAAGCTTTATTATATGCACAGTTGTCAGCACTACTTAGGCAGAAGTAAAGATTGCCATACCCTTATAATAGGATATTTTGAGGAGTGTGATTGTGAGCCCCAGTGTGGGTGTGAAGGGATTTTAAAGGTTACAAGTGGGCTTGAAAAATACATGAAACAAAAGAAGCTCAGTAGATAGTAAAACCAGTTGCCATATCATTTTAGGCAAGCAGGTACTTTTGACCATGAAAGTTGAGGTGCTGGGTGTGGCAGATTTCATCATCCTGGATGATTCCATATGCCTGAAGGAGACTGTCCTTTAGGACAGTGTATCCAGCCTGGTTGAGTGGGTAAAATATCAATGTAGCAAAGTTACTATGAGCACCACTTGTGGAGGATGTGTTAGTATGTGGTAGGCATGCTGCTGTGATAGAAAATGGATACCAAGAGACTTACTGACATATACTGTATTTCTTGTAAACCAACTCCAATCAAACATTTTTGGATAGAATTTGATAAAAGCCCAGTTTTCAGTAAATCCTTTGTCACCAACAGAAAACCTAAGAGGCACAGAGTAAAGCACTAAGCCAATGACATGTTGTGCAACAGGGTGCTTTATAACCTCCTTGTTGAGCTTGTTCATTCTGGTAATCTGGATTATGCAATCAATTCATTAATTGTTCCACTTATTCATTCCAAAGTCGTATTACAGTTTCATCTCCCATAACTATTGTATAAATGTTCCAGATCCTAACATTTTTCTTCATTATTGTCCAATTATTATCATAGAGTAGAATAAAAATATATTTCCCATTCTCAATTCTCATGTCTTCATATATTACTTTATTTTACCTATTTGCTACTTATCCCACATGGTCAACACATGTTTATTAATATCATAATCAACATTCATAACTATCATTACTATATATGGTCTTATATACTTCTTTTGACACAAGTATGATTTTTTACAATTTGACCATGTGGTCAAATTGCAGAAAATCACACCTCTATTCATACACATATACCATTTTTCAACACTTTTAACATATAACTGTGGCCCCCTTAGGTCAGGACCAGTCTGACATATTAAAGTCCATAAAATGTGGACCATCCCAGACTTAATGCCCATATCGAAGGGTTGAGTAACATTCCAGAATGTCCAAAAGTAGACTAATGGTGGTGGATCCAATCTTTTTCAGGCTCAAACATTGTCCCTTTACACATGTCAAACCATGTCATTTAAATCATATGATTTTAATTTCTGTTTTTCATTTTCCATCAATATTTCCTTTTTATATTTGCTATGTAACTTTCACTTGTCTTTGAATTGCAATTTGTTGAGTTAAACATGACCCTAAATTTGCCCACATATAAGTCTCAGACTCTCATCTCAGTTGTATTCTTTGCACCTAGATATATTATGGTCAAATTGTTATTGTGGTCTGTTTTTTTTATTTTATTTTCTTATTCTGACCTTTTGCTATGTTGAAAGAACTACCTGTTGATTGTATTGCTGGTGTAGCAGCATCTTTATTTACATTCTTAGTTCCACACACTATTCTTTTCTGCCCTTACTGGTAGGGACTTCACAGTTTTCTTTCATTTCCTATTATGTTCTATGAACAGCCTTCTTTGCAGCCATTTTTTTCACAATGGTGATATTCACCCACACCCTTCTCATATTCTGCAGCCATTGAGTTATTCTGCAATAATTCCATATAGTTCTATACTCACACATCTTGAAGTACTTTCACCCTTACTATTTGTACATTAGAACTCTATACTTGATCTACATACTGTATGCAATACAAGTGTATAGTCTTGAACCATCTCTCTAAATCTCTCTGAGTCTTGATGTCCTTTTGATTGTCACTGTCAGTGCCAAGACCTTAAAACTTCCTTGAGCATATTTCTCAAATCCTCTGGCCCATACCAGATTGAATGTCAACCCACTCTCAACATTTTGAGTTATTTTGCATATACTTTACATAACAAAATGAGCCATTTACCCTACCTATAGATTATAGTCATCTGATATACCTAGTTGGCCTTGCTGCCATTTACTTAGCTTGACAAACACTATACTTCCTTTTTGTAGTTCAATCATATGGTCATTTTGTGAATTTTGACACTACTGTCTAAGGATCTAACAATCTCTAACCCATATCTATTTACAAATAAGAATATTAAATAACTATAGTTAGAATAAAATCAAAGAGTAAAATATCAAGTTTGGCTGCAATAGGCTGGCAAATATTATGCAGAGCATACACAAAGGGATTCAAAGTGTTGAGGGAGGTTAACATTCAAACTGAAGGTATGTTCAAAAATGTGTGATGGGTATGCACAAGGGGAGAGCCTTGGCACAAACAGAACAACTCAAAGTGTGCAGAGGCTTATAAAGTTCCAAGGAGGTGGTTCAAGATAGTATGCTAATATTGCACAGATCAAGAATAATATATAGAATGGGCAGTGATGATATAAGTACCTGAGTAGTATATAATCAGTGGAATGTAATGGAATCACAAGGAACTGCTGCAGACTGACTAATACTACTGCAAAACATGTAAGATGTGGAAAGACAAGGCTGTTATGAAAGAGGTGGCCAAGAAGATAAGCTGTTTGAGAAAAACATATGGAAGGATCAAGAATAATACCAGTTATCCCTTTTGGTGGGATCTGAAGGAACAGCTTGGGGTTAGGAAGCTAAGTAGAGGTGCTGCCAGTTCAGCAACACAACAAAAAAATAATGTTTCCAGCAGGGCTTGGAGTTGAAGTAAGAAAAGGAAAAAAAAAGTACAAATGCATGCAATAATACCACTGTAACAGCAAATGGGTTTGGCAAATTAGGGGCTATTACATGAAGTATATACAAGGGAGTTCAAAACATCAAGAATATGGACAATATTCAATCCAGTATAGGCCAAAGAAATGAAGGGCATGTATAAGAGAGTTAAAGCCTTGACACAGATAGTGATGATTCTAAAGAACATTAAGACTCATAGAAATCCAAAGGGTGGTTCAAAATAATATGCTTGTATTGTATAGATAAAGAATAAGGAACTATTGCATAGGCAGCAAAGATATATAGTGATTTAAAAAAATATCACAATATTGGGTTATTTTGGACAAATGGATTGATTGCCAGAGATATAAGACAAACAAGACCAAATACCTGCAGGAAAAAAGATAGTACATGCTAATTTGGTTGTCATGACACTGAGATATAGCTATTTTAAAATGACATATCATTGGAATACTTATTTGAGCATCATATCTATTATTTAGTAAATAACATAATAATTTGGCAGCTTCTGATGAATGCCATATCTTTACCATGATTGCTTATTTAAATTACATAAATCTAAGATATATAAGTAGAGTGTATTCTATTTAGATATTCCAGTATTTAATATGACTAGCCCCTAAGGAATGATTGCTTACCAGAGCAAGTAGATAAGCTTTATGACTGAAGCACTAGTAAAGACTAGGAAAACTCCAAGAGAACAAAACTGGGGAAAATCCCTAGCTTGCCATTGGCCTTTATATACACTACATCTACAATATCCTGTATCTAGTAAACATGAGGCATATGTATGTATTAAAAGGTCATACAAGAACTAGGGTGCATATATTGGAAAAAGCTAAGGTACCATTTCAATCTGACCATGTTGTCATGATATGTTAATAAAGTGACTAAGCATGATAATGCTACTTTAAATGGCATGATAATCTAGTTCATGAGATGATAACTTGGGGACTTCCATTATTAGTGGATGTAAATGTTATTGCAATGCTTCTCATGCATGTTTCATGGATAATATACATGCATTCATGTTTCTTCCTTACTTTCCTTTCCTTTCCTTTCCACTTCCATGCCATGAGCAGCTCATAGGTCCAGATATCAAAATCTCCAATTTTTATTAGTGGAGTATCACCATTGTGGAAACAAATACAAGATGCAAGGATTGAGAAAACATGAAAACAGCTGCCAGACCTGCATTTACAGTGCATTTGACCAAGAGTGGTATATCAAAGAGTTTGATGATAAGGTTCAACAAGGTGAATATGTTCTCAAAATCTTTATTCAAGTATCCCATCAGCTGCTACTTAGTAGTGTGACAAATCACAGATATCATGAATGATCTGCATGCAGTGGTTGTGGTAGCAGGCTCCAGTATCCCTGAACAGGGTGAGTGATGAGGAGTCTATGTTTGGTCAAAATCTTATAGTCTGTTGGTTCACTTCATT
This sequence comes from Phylloporus cf. tubipes, assembly GCA_038094315.1. Lineage (NCBI taxonomy): Eukaryota > Fungi > Basidiomycota > Agaricomycetes > Boletales > Boletaceae > Phylloporus > Phylloporus cf. tubipes. The sequence goes on along the minus strand of JBBPTZ010000249.1, from coordinate 1,210 downwards.
GTATTAGCCCAAGAAAAAATTCCTCCACCCATTCATAATGTCACTATTGATTCAGATGTATTCAATTTCCATGCTCAGGATGTGGAACATAAGGATACCTATATGGAACAGTGTGAAAGCAGCAGTTCCCAACATAGTAAGTCTGATATAATGGAATTACAGCTATTTATGTTATGTGAGATGGCTAATGATTTGTTGTTAGCTTCTGATGTGCCTATACATGATTTTGGCAGTTCTGCTGCTGTTGATTCCCCTAGAAGGCCTGAGTCTGTTGGTGTGGCTGACTTCATGACTGAATATCATTCTCAAAGTGGCTGTCTGGTGCTATTTCAGTCCACTGAGGATTTTGGCATCTCAGTTGCTAGATCTGTAGTACAATCAGACAAGAAACCATGGTGACCATTTCAGACTGAAACAGATCTCCAATTTGCTGATATTGTCATTCTGTTATGCATAGCATTGCGAACAAGGAAGATCCGGAACGTTGGAGGTCACGAGGTTCAACACGGGGATGCGGACAACAGGTCAGTCATTGGGTTGAAGGTAAATGAGGGAGGTTCTCAAGGAGTCGCCTTGGAACACACAGAGCACCTCAATAGTGTGCAAAGGCTAGTAGAAGTCCAGGAGGTTGGTTCTAGACACAATGCTAGATTGCACAGATCAAGAATGGAGAGTAAAGTACATGCAGCTGCGGTATAAGTATTCTATCGTATGTAAGCAGTAGAAGTTTAAGGAAGCGGATAGAACTACTGTGGATGGGTCAATACATATGAGTCGATGGGAAAGTAGCGGGAAGATGACGCCGTTGTGAGAGAAATGGCGGAGGGGAGAAGCTGTCTGTAGAACGTACTAGAAGATCATAAACTAAGTCTGGGGCCTGGTCCAGTAGAATCCAAAGGAATGGCATCAGGCCAGAAAGCAGGATAGAGGAGTTGCTGGGTCAGCAATACAATAAAGAGGTAGTGCTCCCAACAGGGGTCAGGGTCGAGATAAGCAAAGGAAAAAAGGAAGATGGAACAATGTAGCAATACAACCATAACACATCCAAGTAGGATTCAATGCATTTCAAGTCAATGCATTACTTAGTATTATCTCATGGATAGTGAATAAAAGTGTAATGATTATGTTTAAGACTGAGCAGGAAGTTTGCCTGGTGTGTGACTAGGCAGCAAAGGAACTAACACCAGTAAATTCAGGTTTTGTTTTGTTT
>JBBPTZ010000248.1:0-29549 GCA_038094315.1 Phylloporus cf. tubipes | reverse complement strand
TCCCAGCAAGTTCGCGAACGCGACTGGCACGATCCACGAATCGCGCCCAGTCCGGACCAGAAAATAGTCGACGATTCTACATGCCCGTCAGGGACCTGGCGATACAAGAGGTTGCAAACTCACCAGAGACCAGCTCCGGGATTCCTTGTTTCGCACATGAGGCGGAAGAATGTTATAAAGAGCCGAAATGTTGGGTAACCTGTGCCAAAGAATTTCTTCGACTCGACACTGGAACAGCCGGCAAGTCCTCGCGATGGCGGCGAGTGTCGGGAGAAGTGAACCTGATTCATCGGTGAGATAGCCGAATATGATCAGAAGGATTTCGGGTACGAGAAGCGCTCGGTGCATCTTGCGCTTGGCATGCACGGCGACGAGGGGGGGAACAAGTATGAACATGAGTCGAATTCAAGTCCCCGGAGCCAGTATCATATCATCTCAATATTCAACGATTGTGGTGCTCAAGGTGGTTGTAGCACAAATCTGTTCCGGAACAACACGATGTTCACGTCGTAATCCCAACCCCGATATTACAAGCAACGAAAGTGGTGGCAGTGTTCAGACTGCGGAACGGGAACGTGCAGAACTACAGTTCTTCCTTCCTGTTCTCATCCTCCAAAGGACGACACAAGGCTGGGCTCGTGCCGGTAATTTGGTACTCGCACTTTTCCAACTCTGCAACCGTTTGTAGAGTATTCTCCGTACCGCATGCAAGAATGAGCTGAGGTGTTGGTCAGAGAACTAGCTCATGGACCGACGACAGTGCAAATACCTCAACACTGCGTTGTGGTCCATTCCAACACTTTGTCCCTTGCGTATAACGTTGTCTGGTATAGTATTCGAGCTCACCGGGCTTTGCGGGTCCATTCCATGAGGAGAATTTACTTATTTGCAAGTCAGTGCTGGTTACGGAAGCGTGTCATCATCATATCGATCGCTTACCCGAGACTGAACGTCGATCCACCCTTGTTCGGTTTTTGACGTGCCTCATCGAAGAGGCACACCTCATAGGTATAGCTACGATCGGTTCATCAACACTTGATTGTGAGAGCGTGAGAGTTGACGGACTCTCCGGTGTCTTTTTCGAGGCATAGCCCGTCGAGCTTCTTCCATTCACCTTCGGGGCCGAACCCTTCTGGGTCGAATAGGTCAGAAAGGTCGTCACGCGCGTTCTTTTCTTCCTCGCGCGTGAGCTTGAGGCTGGTTTCAGCATCGGACAGAGCCTGCTGGGCTAGGTTGGCTTCTATAATGAGCACGTTCAGCACAATGGATACAAACTTCATATACAACTACCTTCGGAAGCATCAGACACACCACCCCCCACACCAAAGATCTTCAGCCAAGAGAGGACAAGGTCGCGAAGGGAGATGTAATGCGGAATGAGTGAATCTGGGAGATAAGCAGTTGCCTCGAAAACTGATAATCGGACTCATCGGTCAGCACACATATCTCCAAGTGCAATGGGTAGGATTTACGAATAGATCGTGATGCTGGATGACCGACAATCCTGTCATGTTCCAGAAGTAAAGAAACATGGTCAGTTTTCAACAGGTGCTCGAACTCCTTTTCGATTTGATCCGCGTTCCAAATGCCCTCCTCTTCCTCCTTGGCTTCAGAAGCGTGCGGTCGTGTCTCCTCGTCACTAACCTCGTCCTTGCGGACGTCATTGATGTGAGGAAGTCCTGCGACTGATTCCCACCCTCGTACAGCTTCCAGAACCGCCATATCCTGGTAATTTGGGTTATAACCTGTACGCAAGGCATCGAGGATTTCGCCGAGTGCCTTTTCCTTTTCCAAATGTTTTTCGTGTTCCTTGCGCAAGGACTTTAATGCTACATGGTGAGTAAGGAGCGATTGATAGAGTGCTGCAGGAGGGACGACGGGCGTCAACACTGGGTTGAACAAAAAGTATGACACCTACGTGATTGCTTCTTGCGTTCCAATTCTGCGGCTGAAATTGACTCTGCGCGTTCGGCAATGCCTTGTACAGAATGAATATTTGGACTCCTCGCACGGCGATTCGTCTCACCTCTTAACCTCTCTGCTTCGAGTTCACGAGACGCGACTTCACGTTCCAAGTCAATGACGAGCTTTTCAATGCGTTTCTTCTCCTTCTGTGCGAACGCGATATACGTGGCACGGATTTTGGAGCCCTAGAAGACATAAAACATCGTGTTGACCATGAAAAGATACACGTCGGGCACATACGGTCTTTCGCAATTTACGCTCCGCTTCCTCCTTCTCGCGGTGTACTCTACCAACTTCTTCACATGTGCTAGAACACAAGCCTGGTGCTTCATCTGACCCGTCGCAACACTCGGGCTCTGACATGGGGTTGTATCATGCCGGTTGGGGGGGCTACGCATATTACTTACCACAAAGGCCGTCCCTTACGCGTGAACTAGGGATAGTCGCGCCAATATGTCCTACGTTCTTGCAATAGAACGTCGACCCAGGACATGCGCTGGTACCTAACCTTGTTGGTTTGTTCCGGATCGCGCACAATATGACTTACCAGGCTCGTCACTGCCGTCGGGACAGTCACAATAATCATCATTTACTACACTCCAGGGAATCTCCTTCGAGCCGTCCAAACATGACCACGTTCCCGACGCAGAGGGAGTGTACTTTGCTTGAAGAGCAGGAGGGACGCCGTGTGTCTTATCGAGTGTTCCAAGGGCGGGCAAAGGTAAGACAAGGAGCAGCCAAGGAACCATTTGGCCCGATTTTCGTGCAGTTCGTGGCGAATAGGGTACAATTACATAATAAATAAATTATGACGGAGTTTCAAGTATCGGAGTTCCCCGAATTGTAGGTGATTGTAGCAGAGCTCCCTCGACATCGACGACGACGACGACGACAGGGCTATAGCATCATGGTGAGTCAAGCATCGTACAGACGTGCATGTGCGAGCGTGCTGGGGGTTTCATGCCTAGTAAACCTTCAGGTCCACGCTGGATGTTTGCACCGCTGTCTAGATTACACCTGCTAATCTCTCACTCAGGCCAAAGCAAAGACACCTGCCCCATCATCTGGCGGAAAAGCTGCCAAGAAGAAGAAGTGGTCGAAGGGCAAAGTCAAGGACAAGGCCCAGCACTCGGTCATCTGTGACAAGCCAACCTTTGACCGCGTGATGAAGGAAGTGCCTACCTGGCGCTTCATCAGTCAAAGCATTCTTATTGAACGACTGAAGATCAATGGCAGCTTGGCACGGATTGCCATCAAACACCTGGAGAACGAAGGCTTGATCAAGCGCATCGTGCACCACTCGGGCCAGCTCATCTACAGTTCGTTCTCGTTCTCATTCTCAAAGTCATCCTATTGACAACGTGATTCGATGACAGCCCGGCTAACGACTGTCTCGGATTAGAGCTAGCCACTTCTTTTGCGTCTATGCCCGTCACAAGCCTATGTACTTCACTTGTTGCAACCAAAATCATGCTTATGCTGGCATATAAAGAAGTGGATGAATGCCTAAACTGAAATAAGCTCCTTCGTAAATGTTGTATGTATTGCGGTCAAGTCCAGCTCTTCACACAGACAACTTGACTTCAAGCGCCGATACGAGAAATATGATGGCATAGTGACCGATTCTCGTTTTCAATTGCATTATCAAGGTCGGTCTGTGGTTCTGCGGGTACCCACTCCTTATGAACAGTTGTGACGACATAGTGAGTCCACGCCCTTGTCGAGTTTAATTATGAGCCGAAGATGGGTCTCGTTTTCGCTCATTCTCCAAGACTGAATTGCATTTTTGGTTCACAATATTCAGAGGAGAGACGACTACCTTATCCATCCTACATTTCACCGCATTCTGAAATAGATGTCGTTATTGTTGTCTGCCACATGGGACGACAACTCACCTGTGATCTTGACGACTAGCTTGGGCCTGTTATTAGGACCAGTAGGCACGTTTTCGATTTTGCGAAGTGTGAGCATGCCATCGATCACCTTGCCAAACACGACGTGCTTCCCATCAAGGAAATCACACTTGTCCGTCGTTATGAAGAACTGACACCCGTTCGTGTTTGGGCCCGAGTTAGCCTGAGGGATGTTAAAGTACGCACAGCAAGAAAACAGGCTGCCGTACCATGGATAGGAGACCTGCTCCTATATGCTTCTCTTGGAAGCTTTCGTCCTGGAAAGGATTAGTACAGGGACATCACAAGCACTTTGTTTTAACTTACCGGAAAGTTCTTCCCGTATATCGAGAAGGAGCCAGTACCATCACCGTTTATGAAATCCCCACCTGTCGCAGTCTAAACTACATAAGGTGAGGGAGCCGTCGACAACTTACCTTGACACATGAAATTGGGCACTCTGACCTGAGGTTAACAGCCAGAATGACGTGGTATAGGAGAAATCGTACACTCTGCAGTTACGGTCAAATAAGTACCTAAGGACACACGGAGTGCTCACCGGTGGAAGGTCGCATTCTTGTAGCCTTGTGGACGAGCGTCCCGCCTAAGACGTCCTTGAGCTGATCAGAGAAAGTGCTCGTCTCAAAGAAGATACGAATCACCTGCATTCGCCAGTACACAGCTGCCTGAAGTTCTCTGCTGTCCTGATCGAACGTCAGAACACGAGTGGCGGTAGACCGATGAGGGAACGCACTTTGGGACGATGTCACTAAATAGCTCCATTTTAATACGCCCAGCAGGCGTCTCTCCGATGTTTATGTCCATGAACACGATCGGGCGAATTGTTGAAGACATTTAGGCGGTCGAACTTGGTGTAATCGGTTTGTCGATGTGTTCCTTGTTCAAGTTACGAATTGGCTACCATCATTGAAATCCAACTCAATCACTACTTGGCGCTGCGGAGCTTGACAGGATGACACGCTTCAAGGAACAATCAGTGTTTATCTCGTTTACATTCATTTCCCTCTGATTCTACTCTTCCATGAGTACTAAAAAGTCCTACTACATTGGCGTGGACATCGGGACAGGCTCTGCACGAGCGTGTCTCGTCGACGCCAATGGTCACATCGCAGCTTCTGATACCCAGGATACGAAGACGTGGCGCGACGAGAACGATCACAGGATCTTTGAGCAATCAACGACAGATATTTGGTCCAAGATATGCCTCGCAGTCAAGAACGTAGTGGAAAGGTCCGGCGTGGACAAGAGCGCGGTCAAAGGTCTTGGATTCGATGGGACCTGCTCACTCGCCATCACGGATTTCGACGGAAACCCGGTGTCCGTAACGAGAGGGAAAGACATTGGAAGCGTCGGTGGCGAAAGGAACATCATTTTATGGGCAGATCATAGAGCTGAGAAGGAAGCCGATCTCGTCAACTCGACTGATTCTATTGTTCTGAATTATGTTGGCGGGACGATGAGTGTATGCTTTGCGTTCGTCTCTTTTCCCCGTCGAATCACGCTGATTGCCTGCAGCTCGAGATGGAGGTCCCAAAGATCTTGTGGTTAAAGAACCACATGGATGCGGCCCGTTTCTCTCAGTGTCAATTCTTTGACCTTCCCGATTTCTTTACCTACAAATGCACGGGAGATAACACTCGGTCGTTTTGCTCGACGACTTGCAAGTGTTCTTTCGTACCTGACAAGGGCTGGCAAGAAGATTTCTTTACTCGGATCGGCCTTGCTGAGCTTATTGACGGGGGACAATGGAGACAGTTGGGGGCCGCCAAAGGTCGTGTCAAACCAGCTGGGTCACCAATCGGTCAAGGCCTTACCGAGGAAGCTGCAAGAGATCTTGGTCTATTGACGGGGACGCCTGTTGGCAGCGGCCTCATCGACGCGTAAGAAATTGGCCCCTGAAACCTTCCGATGAACCTGGGCCGCACTGATGATCACCAAAGATATGCAGGTTGGATGGGCACCGTTGGGGCAAGGTATACAGAAAATGGTAGCCTATCGGCAGCTCCTGTCCTCGACGAGTCGCGCCATCGGCTTGCTGCCGTGGCGGGGACAAGCACTTGCCATCTAGTACAGGTCGGTGGCTTGGTTTTCTCTTGGGGCGTGACACTGAACGCCACACTAGAGTAAACATGGAGTATTCGTAAATGGTGTTTGGGGGCCATACAGAGTGAGATGAACTACTCTGTTGATAATTGGAATGATGACTCTGATCTGATTTTGTGACACAAGGATGCTGCTTTCCCCGGATGGTGGATGAACGAGGGTGGGCAATCTTCAACCGGCCAACTTATTGACTTCGTGATCACTACCCATTCCGCGTACCCTGAGCTTCGAGAGCGCGCCAAACAAGAACAAAAGAATACCCATCAAGGTCAGTCTAATGGCTACCTAGTACCGTCAACGACAGTTCTGATACTTGCCGTCCTCAAAGTCCTTCTTGAGGTGCTCGAAAAGTTGCGCCAAGAAAAACAGATCGAGTCGTTCACGGAACTGACGAAAGATGTCCATTTCTATCCTGATTTTCATGGTAAGCAGCTTGACGCATTCATCCACGTCTCTTATCGCTTTGCAGGGAACAGGTCACCAATTGCAGATCCCCGCATGCGAGGCGCGATCGTTGGTCTCGACCTTGTGCGCCGAATCCTTTCTGCCAGTACTCCCACCTCACGTGTTTTCAGGACGCTTCCGTAGTCGATCTGGCTAAGAAGTATTACCTGACCCTCGAAGCCATTGCTTTACAAACGCGTCACATCATCGACTCAATGAATGCTGCAGGCCACGAGATCAATTCTCTTTACCTTTCCGGAGGTCAAGCGCGGAACACTGTTCTTATGCAGCTTCTCGCTGATGTTTGCGGAGTTCCCGTCGTCCTTCCCGCATCTTATTCGGAAGCCGTAGTACTTGGGGCGGCGATGTTAGCAAGGATTGCGGCGGAGAAAGTGACAGCGTCCGAGCAAATGTGGAAGATAATGGTGAGCCACCCTTCGTGATGGTTGCCGTAGCTGAAGTTTGTGTTATATGCAACCTTAGGTCGAGATGACCCTTCCGGGTACCCTCGTGGCTCCCGCACCGTCTCCAAAGGTCAAGAAACTCCTTGATGCGAAGTACACAATTTTCAGAGAAGCCATCGAGATTCAGAAGCGGTGGAGAGAACAAATGGAGGAAGCTGCTAGTTAGTGGGTCACTGTACATCAAGAGTTGTGAATTGGAAGATGCCAACACCGGAATCGGATTAGATTTCTCGAGTGCAACCTGGTACCCAGACAGCGGGATGAACTTTTAGTCTAAGATGTTACCGCGTGTCTTCCATGAGCCAGTGATTGAACCCGACGGTCGACTAAAATCCATCTTCCCCTTCGATCATGATAATTTTCATTCGCCATCCTTTACGATCATCGTCCATGTCGTCGTCCGCCCAATCGAAATCCTGGTCCCCGGTACCTCGTCCACCTACTTCAGTTCCGACTCCACTCCCTTTCGAAAAGTGTTACAATTATTCTGCTCAAGCGCGAGGGCTAGCAACGTTACCTTCCTCGACCCCGCCCAAAATATCGACATCTTCGTCTTCCTGCAGTTTCTTCCGGAGCGCAATTTGAGTTTCGTCTTCCTTTAACCCGACGATAAAATTCAATGTCTGATCGGTACTTTTTTCCCGGGAAACTCACCAGATCGAACTCGGACTCTCCCTCTTCATACCAAACGTTCTCGTCTGCCTCCTCAAATCCTCCTGCGAATGCACCCCATCTTTCAGGAGATGGACTATGCCAGATAAGAATGGTGCCTTGGTTAGTGGTTGAGGCAAGGCGTGGTGCGGATGGGTGCCACTAATAAGGCGAGACGCCAAGTAAAGTAGAGTTAGGCGTCGAGCTGTAGAACAAAAGAACTTACATGTACATCGATCAATGGTTCTCTTCCTCCATCTAGTGCACTTGCAAACTGACCATCATTGGCAATGTCCCATATGTAAATCTTATGTGTTGCTGGATCTGCCGCGCCTAGGGACATTGGGGAAATGAACTAGAGCACGAGGTTTCCAATATACACACCTCCTGCTAACCACTCTCCGTCCGGACTGTATGACATTGAGTGCCAAGCAACTTTTGAGATCGGGTCATTAAACTTGTGTGTAGGCTCCAATTCTGACTCGAGTATTGGGGGTATGTTTGCCGAGACCGAACTGCTGTCGGGCGGTGTAAAGCCGTTCCCGGGTGGAGAGTTGGATGATGACGAAAGGCCATTCCTAGTAAGTGAAGGATAATTAGGAAGTGTAAACTGGCGAATAGTTCTATCAGAGGAGTTGATCGCCAAACGCCTTTAGAAATCAGGTGAGTCAGAACAGAGACGTGTGGCTCGAAGCTCACCGTCCTCCCTTTGCAAACTCGAGGCCCTTGATGGCACCTGCACCTGATATGCGGTGTCGTGCAATAAGCTACGAGGAGATGTTAGCTACGAACGGTTTCTAAGAATTGACACAAAATTGGAGATGGGGTTACTGCGCATCACGACTCACCGATTTTGTTCGGACGTTAAACACGTACACAGTACCAGCTGAAGTACCGACGAAGACGAGTCGCCCTGTCGGATCGAATTGGGCGGAGGTCATTATTGGCCTACATGAGTGATGGAGCATATCAGGTCGTGCGACATGGACCGAACGGGGTGACTTGCCTTACCCTCTCGTCACCCTCGTCCTCGTCACATAGTTCGAACCGTCCGCGGTGAGCGCTGCGCAAATCGACAATGTATGCTTCACCTGTACTTAAAAGGGCGAGAACGATGCGACTTGAATTTGAGACATGAGTCGTCAAGATGGGGGGTGCTTGGACAGAGTTGCCCACCTATTCCTGGGGTGAAAGCTTGCTGCGACGACTGGCACATCGAATCTTATTGTTGCGTGTCTGTGGGGCGGGTCATAAGGTGAGGCGAGGTCCCAGATGATAATATTCCAATCTTTAGAGGCAGTGAGGACATATCGGGAGTTGCGCGACCAGCTGCAACGGTCAGTGTCATGCGCGAGCTCGATGCTGACTGGACGAACTCTATGGCGGTGACGCCTTTTACATGACCCTCGCACCACCTGATCGTAGCTCTCGTATCCAAGTCCCATATGACTGCTGATCCGTCGCCACGAGCAGCAGCAAGAAGCTGTCCGGAAGGGTTGAAGCGAGCGAACGAGGCACCGGAGACAAGGGAGGTTTGTACGGTCGTGGGGTGTGCGATAATAAACGGGTCTGAAACTGAGTTGAGCGCGGTACGACTCGACGGGCGAACAAAGGAAACTTGCTGAGCAGAGATGCGTTCATGTCAAGGTGGCGGTGTTCGAGATGACCCTCCAACAAACCATTCGCTCGCTCGCCGTTCCCCTCGACGCCTCCCCCGCATGGAAATCGAACTCGGTACGCTTGCTCAACGAGCTCCAAGTTTCTACCCTCGCCATCTCAGAGCTGGCCGATCTCGTCTGTGTTCTCGCTCCTCTGACTGCCGTCGCCCCGTGGTCCTCTCCAGAGGCGTGTGCACTCGCATCGGGTACATGTTCGGTCTCTCGTTTCACGTCCCCGTGCTAACCTTGCTCTAGCTCGCCTCGCACAAATCCCTGCTTCACGCGAACTCATCGTTCACATTTTGACCCAGGTCGTCAAACCTCTGTTCGCTCCAAGTCCCCACCCACGCCTCCACACATCCACGGCGCGGGTTCTGTCTCGCCCAGCAGATGTACAGGATACGTATATTGAACAACCGTGGAAGGATCGTCACGGTCTAGACGAGATCATCCGTTGGTCCCTCCTGAACACAGAGGTCCGGTCTATCCGTCTACCCTAGACGGTGCTCGTTGACCCTCCTCGTAGTCCTCAGCATATGAAACTACATGGCCACTTTTCCTGCCTCCGGTCATGTCTTTTCTGGATGACTACCAAGTGCCCTATAAGCTTCTTGGCGTCCGTCTGGTCTCTGATATGCTCACTCGCGTGCCCTCGCATCTACTGCTTCGCACAGGAGTAGATACACTGATGTTCAACGTACGTAGCACTTCGGTATTCAAAGGTCTGTATCTGACACACTTCAGTCTTTTATACACTCCTTGTCGCACCTCGGAGACCAGTCAACGCCAGACTTCATACGTTTAGCTGTTACGACCACCCTTCAGCTCATCGACCTTACCACACCTTCCGCATTTCCTTCTCATGATAATGACGACGCCTTGAGTATATCTGGTGCATTGCTCACACACACACCTCCGTCAATACAGCTCAAATCACTGTCTACCCGCTTTTCCCGACTTTCCTCTCTTCTCTCTTCTTCTCTTCTCGGCACAATTATCCTGTATACACCTACATTTCTCCTCCCCGTGCAGTCCTCGGCCTCTGATTCTGATCCCTTTGCTGATCCAGAGCATGTGGACATTGAACCTGTTCGCCCCCCAGAAAATCCCCTATCAAAGCAATCCTTTAATCCGACTCTTGTTGCGGCAGCTCAAAGTTTACCACCTATCTTGTCGGCGCTCGGGATAGGGGCTATCCGTTTCCTGAAGGGCGTCGTTCCTGTTCTAGCCGAGTGGCTTGCCCTGCCTCTTCCTGTTATTACTGCAGAAGCAGGTGTGGTGGGATTGCGTGATAACGATCCGGAATCATCCATGATAGACATTACACTTCACCTTGCCTCATTATCTAGCTTGTCTGTTCTCCTCCGCACCTGCACACCCCGAATAGGTGGTTGGTCCACAACAATTGTCGATGCCATTGGACGGTGTTGGGTTGGATGTCTGGATATGGAGAGTCAGAGGAGTGATGATAGTATTTCAAAGGGCAATCTTGATGTTTTGAAGAAACAGCTTAAAGAGACAGTTGCTCAGTTGGCAGAGGTATGTCCTGATGTTATCAAGGTATGTTCTTCAGTGATATCACAGATCTTTCTCATAGTTGGGCCATGCATGTATTTTTTTAATCATTTGTCTTCACAGATCATTTTCTCACTCATCTATTTTCAGAATGAATTTGTGACTCTATTGGCATTCAAAAAAGACCTTTTTGGGGATTTGGTACAAGGGACCTGAATAGTATATGGAGGTGCCAAGCTTGGATCATTTCTCACATTTTCTAGGGGATAGCACCTCTTTTGTTTGATGTTGTTGAACTAAGCTGTTTAGCTGTACCAATGTCTGACACTTTTTCTGAACAAAATCAACTGATGGGTGTGTTTGCTGCTGTTGTTGTATGTCATCATTGCTCAGTGACTTTTTCTTGCTGTTAGAGTGGTCCATCCATCTATGAAAATCTCTTTGGTGAGTTGAGTAGGGCAATTTTATTTGCTGTTTTGTGGTGTGAGTTTGAATTCATTGAGTTGCTCTTAGTTTTTGGAACTTTGGGTGATGTTTCCTAGGAGCAAATCCCTACCTGTTAAAGTTCATGATATCTTCATTGGAAATATCTATCCATTTAGTAAAATGGTTTGTGAAGGCAGGATGTTCAATAATACACTTTGTTCATCATGTTTTAATAGTGGTTTTCATATTTATGCAGAATATAGATTCAAAGAAAGTTGTGCCTTAATGAGAGCTGGGCAAGGACCCTATGTCATGATTCACCCCTTTTTCCTTCTCTCTCATGGGCACTATTTTCCTTTATATGATGACCCATTCCCCTTCCCCCATTAGCTGATTACTCATTACTTGTTTGTCATCATAACTCCCTCTGTTATGGTTGTACTTCTGTGTGCATCTGTTTTTCTCTTTTCCTTCTCCTACATAGACCCAGAGCCCAGCTGGGAACATTACATATTCATTGTCTTGCTGAACCAGCAGCATCTGTATGCTTCTTTCTAACCCCTCGCTGTTCCTTTAGTTCCTACCAGAAGGGGTCTGGACTTCTTTCTTGATCATTACTATGGACAGCTCCTTTTTCTGGTTGCCTCTCTCATAATGGCCTCATATCCCCCCTGTCCTCACCTTACTCAGTTGCATATGTCATCCACAGCTCTTTTTTTATGATTCTATCGCATTCTGTAGATTACATAACTCCTGAGTATATAGTTCTCCACTGCATGTACAATAGTCCTTATTCTTGATTTATGCAATACTAGTGTCGTATCTTGAACCATCCTGGATCTCTCTTAGCCCCTGCACACTACTGAGTTGCTTTGTGTGTTCCAAGGCCTTCTCCTTGAGAACCCCTTTCGCTATCTTCACTACTTTTGGACTGAACATTGGCATCTCCTGCCATTTTGGATCTTCTTTGCGACACTCTGCATAACAAAAGATCAAGAATCTTCCATTGTTCCTTCTATTATGGAGCAGGACCAACCCATCTTTGTCCAACATAGCCAACCCTTTGAGAACCCCTTACTTCTGTCCTCCATAGTTGGATAATAAAATCTCTGTCCTCATTCTAGAGTATATTCCATGTCACCATTGCTGCCAGCTCACAGGCCTTCCTCTGTCAGCCCAACCCAGCCCTTTGCCCATTGTACCATTGCCCCCTTGTACCACTAGTCCTGCTCAAGTAACCCCACCCCAGTTACCTATCATGTTCTCTACCCCTGAGCTCAAGTGGCTCTATTTGCTGACTTCTCTGGAGAACCTGCTGATGCCATGTGCTGGATGAAGGCCATGCGTGCATACTTTGCTATAAATCCCATGCTCTATGCCTTGGATGAGGCCAAGGTCATGACCACCCTGAACAAGATGAGTAAAAATTGAGGTGTATCATTCTCTGAAATGTGATATGACCTCATGTCCACCACTAACATCACTGCCACCAAGAAAACCTTGCTACCAGCTTTGAGACCACATTCTACCCCTTCAACATCAAGTCCACTGCCCATCATGAGCTCACCAAGCTCAGGCAGAAATCTGCTTGTTTCCCTGGAGGTGTCTTTGACAATGGCTTCCAGAAGTATATTACTAACTTCCAGAATTTGGCTTTCAAGGCTGGAATGATGGACCAGGATACCCTCATCAACATCTTCTCATTGGAGCTTGACTCCCACATCTTCTTGCTCATTTTTGGCATGGAAAAGACCCCCACCACCATTGCAGACTGGATCGCCAAAGCCAAGATATTCCATACCCACCTTGGATGCATGGACACACTCGTGAAAGGCTACACCATCCCCTCCTTAGTTCAACAGCATACCACTGCTGACCCCAATGCCATGGACATTGACATAGTCTATCTTAACAAACACACCCCCATGAAACATGCTAAGTGTGTCAAAGAAGGCCTTTGCTTCTGCTGCTGCAAGAAAGGTCATAATGCTGGACAATGTCATAGTGCCTTGTGTTATGGTTGTGCTCTTGTATGCATTGGTATTCCTTTTTTCCTTTTTCTACTCTGACCCTGGCCCCTGCTGGAAACACTACTTATTTGTTGTATCACTGACCTGGCAGTGTCTCTATCCCACATTCTGGCCCTAAACTGTTCCTTTGATACCTACTGGTCAAGGCCCTGGACTTGCATCTTGATCTGTTCATACGTTTCTATGAACAGCCCCTTTTCCTGGTTGTCTCTCTCATGATAACCTTGTATCCCCATGTCTTCCCACATTACTCATGTGTGTTAGTCACTTTGCAGTAGTTCCATCCACTTCCATTGTATTCTACTGATTATGTACCTATGAGTATATATACTACCGCTGCATGTATAGTAGACCTCATTCTTGATCTTCACAATACTAGTGTCATATCTTGGACCATTCCTTTGGATCTCTATTAGCCATTATGTGCTACTGAGTCTCTCTGAGTATTCCAAGGCCTTCCCCTTGAGAACCCCCTTTGCTTACCTTCAGATGTCAGCCTTCTCTGTTGTTATTATCTTTGGACTGAATGCTGGCTACTCCTGCCATTCTGGATCTCATTTGTGACGCTACGCATAACACCTTAAGCACCCTGGCATCCACACCCCCTCATCATTCTCAGAACATTCAAAACACTGAAACCACCCCTGCCCCCACTGCCCCAGCTGCATCCACTTCTATTGCAACCCCCTCTGACATCAACACATATGTCAACACCCTGAAGACTTTGGGAAAGAATGAGGATGAGGTCCTCCAGATCCTCAAAGTCTGCTTTGAGGAAATGCCTGAAGAAGACACCTCCATCACTGCCCTTGCCATGTTGGATTTTTAGAATGGAAAGCCATCTCGACATCTCCTTCCCTCTTCATTTCCAATGTACTAGTAGCCTTACTGAATAAATGCACTCTCCTCATTCCAGTAAAGTTGCAAGCATTTGGAAAAACTGTCGACACCTTTGCTCTCATTGATTCTGGCACCACTGGAAATTTCATTGATGTCAGTCTTTTCACACAAGCCAACTTCCTCCTACAGTGCCTCCCCCAGCCAATCATTGCCCACAATGCAGATGGAACCACAAATGCCAAGGGAACAATCTGATGGAAAACCTGGATTGGTCTCAAATTCCCCTCCACTGATAATGAAGAAGAACTTATGGTACTTAGCCTTGAATGATGATGGATCATACTCGGAATGCCGTGGCTCCAGAAATGGAATTCCCACATTGACTGGGCTAACAATCACATCACTCTTCCTTGCAACCCCCACCCCATCAACAATATACTCTATATCCTGCAGTGCTATCTTGTCTGATATCTAGGACTAGATATTAATCAGGAAATTGCTGAACTCTATGACCAATGCTATGCCCCCTCTGTTGAGGTTGATAAGATCACCATCTCCACCTAGCTTGCCCAGGAAAATGCCCCCAAGAAGCAGAAAATCCCAGACTGGTGTAAAGACTTTACAGATGTCTTTTCTGAGAAAACTCATGAGAAACTCCCCCCATATTACTCCTATAACCATGTCATCAAACTCAAACCCTTCTTCATCCCAAAAATTGCCAAACTCTACCTGCTCAACCTGGCCAAACAAGAGGCATGCAAAGCCTTTGTTGAGGGACACCTAAAAACCGGACGGATTGTCCTGTCCAAGTCCCCCCAAGCATCACTATTCTTCTTTGTGCCCAAGAAGGATGGATTCCTTCACCTCTGCCAGGACTACCTCAACTCCCACACCATTTGCAATGCCTACCTGCTTCCCCTCATTCCAGAACTCATCAATGACATGAAGGAGTTCATACTCTTCATCAAGTTTGACGTCCACTAGGAATAAAACAACATCTGCATCTGCAAGGAGGATCAATGGAAGGCCATGTTCATTATGCTGCTCAATCTCTTTGAATCCATTGTCATGTTCTTTGGATTCAACAACACATCCCCCATATTCCAAGCTTTTATAAATGACATCTTTGCTGACATGATTGGTGAGAAGTGGCTCAAGATCTATATGGATGATCTTGGTATTCACACCAAGGATGATATCACCCTCCACCATGAATGTACCTGCCGCATCCTACAATGTCTTTGCAAACATGATCTTTCCCTCAAACTCTCTAAATGCTTCTTTGACACCCTCTGCATGAAATACCTCAGTCTTGTTATTGGACAAGGCAAGATCAAGATGGATCTCACCAAGCTAAAGGCTATCCAAGATTGAAAGCCTCCCTCCATGGTCAAAGGTGTCCACTCCTTCATGGGCTTCACCAACTTCTATAGGAAATTCATTCCAGACTTTTCCAATATTGTTGCACCCCTGAACCTTCTTATCTGGAAGAACGAGCCTTGGGCCTGGACAGGCTTTCAACAGCATGTGTTTGACTGGCTTAAGTCAATCTTCTCCTTTGCCCTGGTACTCCTCATCCCTGATGTCACTAAGCTGTTTTCCATCATGTTGGATGCCTCTTTTATCACAGTCAGAGCTGTTTTTATGCAGGCTGACACCAACAGAGACCCCCACCCTTGCATCTATGTATTTCTCTCGTACTTTCAGTTCAGCAGAATGCAACTATGACATTTATGATTGGGAACTTCTTGCAGTTATCCTCACCCTTGCAGAATGGTGCCAATATCTTCAGGACATGGCCCACCTGGTCACCACCATTATGAATTACAAGAATTTATCCTATGTCAAAGACCCTTAGAAGCTCACTTGCTGACAAGCCTGCTGGTCACTTTTCTTACAGGACTTTGATATTGTCTGGCAAGTCATGCCTGGTACCAAGATGGGACTGGCTGACACACTCTCTTGGAAAGATCTTGTTGACATCTCTTTTGACAACTTGGACATGTCCATTGTCCCAGATTTGGTTGTCATCAATGCCCTGGACCTTACCTTTGCCTGCCACATACAATCATCCTCCCTGTCTGACTCCCATGTTCTCAAAGCCATCCGTAGTATCCAAGAAGGTTCCCCTCTTTTTCCTCGATCTGCACTTGAGGACTGGACTTTTGACACTGGTCACTGTTGGAAATCTGACATTTTATACTTAGCATTTCCTAATTTCGCTTTACATGATTTATTTGGTTACATTATAATAACCTTTTTCAGACATTAGCTATTCCTAACGTTCTAGACTCTTTTTATCTTTGTTTATGTGTTATCATGCTAATGTCACATCTTTCTAGAACATTCCATATGAGTCCATATGACTCATACTATGGAGTTGTGGAGCTAAAGCTTCACTTATTTCAAATATGAAGCTATGCCTATCAACTGGTGATGTAATAGGGCACCAATGGCATTTAGCTCTCATCTTATTTAAACTCAGACAATACACAGATACAAACAGTATTCCTTTAGTATATAAGGAACTCATGTATTGTCTTCCTTTCCTTTAACTGAGCTTATATCTCTTCCACTCTTATAGATTGAGAAGACCACTAAGTTCTTTGAACACATCTCAGCTCTATCAGTGAGTATCTCTCCCTCACTGCTCCCTTGGCTGTTGTCTCTGCACCCTTCAGAAAGTAGTGCTTCTGAAAGTCACTTCTACTACAAAGGTCGCATGTATGTCCCACCTGCCAACTGATCTGCTCTTCTTCATGTCCTTCATGAATCTCCCACCTTCGGACATGCCAAATGCTTTTGCACCAAGTCCCTGGTCAAATAGGACTCCTTTGTCAACTTCTTTGTTGCTGGATGTGCTGTATGCCAATCATCTAAAGTCAATACTTATCCCACCATACCTTTGCTATTCCCTATTGTCTTCATCACTGTCCTCCCATTTAAACAACTCTCCATGGACTTAATTACTGATTTTACACCTGCCCAAGGACATGATTCCTTGTTGGTCATGGTTGATCAAGGACTTTCAAAGGAGGTAATTCTTTGCCCCTGCTTCAAAACCATAAATGCCCAGGAAGTAGCTACTCTCTTTTTTCATCATGTGTTTAAACACTTTGGCCTCCATGACTCTATTATCTCTGATTGAGGCCCTCAGTTTGCCTTTGCATTCATTAAAGAACTTGCTCAACTCCTTCACTATGATGTCTGCCTCTTTACCACCTACCACCTGCAAACTGATGGCCAGACTGAACAGATCAATCAAGAAGTTAAAACATATCTCCAGATCTTCTGTGGCAACAATCCCATGTCCTGGCTGGAACTTCTCACTACTGCCGAATTCCATCACAACTCCATGCCCCATAGCTCCACCAAGGTTTCTCTCTTCTCCTTACTCCTTGGTTACAAACCTTGTTCCTACCCCCCACTTGGAAAGATGTTCCTCCCTGCTCTCGAAAGCCAACTCTCCTGCTTGGACAAGGCTCAGGATGAGGCCCTTGTAGCACATGACTTAGCCTGTCGGATCATGACCGAGAGGTCCACCTGACACTTCTCCCCCTGGAAAGTCAGAGATAAGGTCTGGTTAGAGGCCTTCAACCTCCGCATTGCATACCCTTCTAGGAAACTTGCATCCAAACACTTGGGACCCTTTGAAATCTCTCAGATATTATCACCACTTGTCTATCCACCTTTAGTCCTAACTTCTCCTGACTGCCACCAAATCTAGTTGGATTAGAAGAAGAGTACAAGGTAGAAAAGATTGTGTCTCATTGGGGTGTGCTGGGATGCCTCAAGTACCTGGCTGCATGGAAAGGCTATCCCTCATCAGAAAATACCTGGGAATCCAAGTCCAATCTCTGCCATGCCCCCAACATTTTCTTAGCTTATAAATGCTCTTGAAACCTTGTCTAACTCATACCCTCTTCACCCACCATCTTTACATGCCCATTTGATATGTCCTCTTCCTCATCTGCCTCATCCATCTCATCCAGCCCTGTCTCTTCAATCTGCTTTCACCCCATATACCCTATCCATCTCCTGATCTGCTTTGCACACTTGCTATATGTCTTGATCATCACTGATGAATCACTGCTCTTTGCTGTACAATCTCTACTGCTCTTTGAACAAGATGACATCTCGCAGGAGCTCATCTGCCTCTTCCTAGACATTTCTACCATCCAGGTCTACCATGGTCAGGCCACACCCAGTAACCTCCCTGCATAGTTTGGAGCCCCCATGTGCCACCTGATCAATGGGGCCCCCACTCATGTCCTGACCTTGCTACATACGCATGGATTCACCAACTACATAGAACAAATTCCCACTTGTCTCATTTATCCCACCTTTTGTCACATCTTTCTTTCCATGCTACATTCAAACTGCCCTATCCTCCTCTTTCCAGCCACTCCCTGTCATGCTACCCACCTCCTCCATCACCCCTCCTCCCCCATTAATTACCTCCCCTCATCCCTCCTCCCTCCTTGTGAATCTGTCCTCTCCTGTGCCCTCGGAGACCTCTACCACTGTTAGTGTAGGATCTGATGACATCCAGAATAAAGAAAATATCCAACTTGTCCATTCTTGGATGGCTCACATTGAATACAGTGACATCTTCTCTACTCTCTCTCGGATTATTCCCTCCTCCATCACTTGTCATCCCACCACTGCTCTCACCGAGTGCTTTCAGTGTCACTGTTTGGGTCACTATCACAAGGACTGCATTCATTATTTCTGCCCTCACTATCACCTATCTGCCCCTGGCCATGCTCAATTTACTTGTCTCCACACCCAATGCAACATTTGCAGTCACTGGAAACATAGTGCCTGGTTTTGCCCTGGTAGTCCATGCACATGCTGCTCTTAGTTTGGGCACATACTCTCTGACTGTCCATTGGAGCACCTATCCGCAAATCAGGCCAAGGATATTTATGGAGGTAACCAATCATTTGTCTACCCTGAAGATAACATTTAAGGGGTATATGAAGTGAATCAAGCCAGGGACTTGATTGTTGGAAGGGGGTAATGTTACAGTTGTACTTCTGTGTGCATCTGTTTTTCTTTTTTTCTTCTTCTACATAGACCCAGAGCCTGGCTAGGAACATTACATATTTGCTGTCTTGCTGAACCAGCAGCATCTGTATACTTCTTTCTAATCCCTCACCATTTCTTCAGTTCCTATCAGAAGAGGTCTGGACTTCTTTCTTGATCATTACTATGGACAGCTCTCTCTTCTGGTCACCTCTCTTATGATGGCCTTGTATCCTCCCTGTCCTCACCTTACTCAGCTGCATATGTCATCCACAGCTCTTCTTTATGATTCTATTGCATTCTGTAGATTACATAACTCCTGAGTATATAGTTCTCCACTGCATGTACAATAGTCCTTATTCTTGATCTATGCAATACTAGCATTGTATCTTGAACCATCCTGGATCTCTCTTGGTCCCTGCATGCTACTGAGTTGCTTTGTGTGTTCCAAGACCTTCCCCTTAAAAACCCCTTTCACTATCTTCACACTACTCTTGGACTGAATGTTGGCATCCCCCACTGTTCTGGATCTTCTTTGTGATGCTCTGCATAGCACCCTCCACCAGTAGCATTTCTCCCTCATGTTAGTCACCTTTCTTTGATGTTGTTTCACAACATTGCTTTCCTATCTTGATGATAGTTTTCTTTTATGTTTTTGATCTATGCACTTTCCCTTTCATCTTAAATACTAGTCGCACACACACATATACCCTAAGCTAGTTCTATTTGGGTTTTCCTGCAATTCACTTAGTTCCACAACTTCCAACCTGTTTGGTCATTTGACTAGCCTCACTCCCCACAAGTCTCCCTTGCCCATAGCCCTTTGAATCTCCTCAACTTTAGTCAGACCTATATTCTTCATGTTCTAGTCATAGCCTATGCTTCTAGTTGATGTTGTTCCTTGTCTCCCAAGTTCATGTCTGTCCCTACCTGGGCCAGACATAACAAAAAAACTAGCTTCCCAAGTTCACCTATCATTGTATAGAGCACTTCCACTATTGCATGCCCACCATGTCAAAACCCCTGTCTCTGGGGAGCTCATCATTTACCCTACTGAGAACCATAGCCCCACCTTGAATTCTCCAGCTCCTCTGTCAACTCTAAGGACACTCACTCTATTAACACAGAATCCCCATTTCCCACTCTAGAAACTGTCCAGCTTGGATGAAACATTGCACACCAGCTCTCTGCTAGCACCATCATCCCATGGAATTCTACCCCACTCTTGTCTATCCCTGTCTCCAGCTGCCCTCTATTCCACCTCAGACCATACACACCCCCCTGTCCACCCACACCCATGTCCTCTTTGAAACCCACTGAACTTCACATTGGAACTCCTGAAGAATATGATGGATCCCTGTCTAAAGCCACACAGTGGCTCATCTTAGTTCACCTATATCTCCTAATCAATGGAAAGGTCTACAATGACAATGGCAAGTGAATTGGATTTGCTCTGTCATACATGAAGAAAGGGACTGCCCTTACCTGGGCCTCTGTCCACATCCAAAAAGCCCTGGACAACAACTCCTTCAGAATGTTTAAAACCTTCATCATAGATTTTGAGAAAATATTCAAAAGTACAAATATCCAAGCTGAAGCCATTTTGTGGCTTGCCAACACCAGGGTATGGGACAACTTATTCCTTCCAAAATATCTCCCCCAATTCAAACTTAAGGTCATTGAAGCTGAGCTTGATGAAACCACCCATGCCTTCACCATTATTGCCTATCTCCAAGCTGGAATATCTAAAACAATTCAACAACTAAAATAGCTGCTATAGGCTGCTCAAACAGAACAAGAAGGAGAGTCTGAAGGATGGCTCTCTGTTGAAGGGGGAAAACCAAGAGGACAAGCACCTTGATTACATCAGCCATTTGAAACTCCACTGAAGTGTCACACCCTTGACCTGGTTGGGCCCATCTCTCCTCCATCTCACTCCATTCACTCAATCAGCCATGTTGGATTGCCTCTCACAACTCTTCACTCTCTCTTAGCCTTCATTTGTCCAGCTGGATCCCAAGAAGGTCATTACAAGAGCCATTCAGAATGCTACCAAGTGGATCAATGCAGTTACCCTTTCAGCACCAGATGATAAGGATGACCTGGCTGAAGAGCAGATGCATTGGATAGGGGAATGAAACATGGCACTAGTGAATTGCATCTGAATTGTCCATTACCACCCAACTGATGTTTCTGGGTCTTAGCAAAACCTATTTGCTGCTGTCAAGCATGGTAAGACACTCAACCTTGACATTTCACTTTCCCCTTAGTTGCAAGCAGAATTGAGGACCTGTAAGGTGTGCCATGTCAAGTGGAGTGGGGACCATAGCTGGTGCTTAGAGGTGGCACAGCATGAAGCGGAGGAGATGGTGGCCAATGAACATGAAGCAGAAGGCCCTGGTGACACCCTAAATGTTCCAGCACTGTCTGTGACCACCTGGTTGATTCCCAGTCATGTTGGATCCACCCATTTCATCAAGGTGTACATTCAACAGCAGGTGAAGGTAAGTGATTATTGTTACGCTTGACCCAGGTAGGGGCGAGCATAGACTTGACTGGCTTGGACAACATCGACAGAAGCATAGGCTAGACTGGACACGGAGGGCACCAAAGGCATAAGCCTGATTGGGGTTGAGCAGAAGAGCGTAAGAATATAATGAGGAGGGATTGTCGAGGAGGATGGCTAGGCAAACAACAAGACAAACTCAAGGTAGGTGATTGACTTGATGTATTGTCAAGTAGAAATAGCTTGGGAAATACATGTGTGTGTGAGCTATTTCCTATCAAGTGTCTATGGTAACTGGGCTAAGAGATTAGTCAGGAAAGGAGTAAGGATACTATGAGTACAATGCTGGGAAACACTGGTTACAAAGGAGAACGACAAGGGGAGTTCTATTTAGAAAAGGTAGCTTGTCAATGGTGAAGGGGAAAATAGGGGCAGTATAGGAAGAAAACGTAACATTACCCCTCTGTTGATGTCCAAAGTAGCCACAAAAACTACAGAAATCCAAAGGATCTGGCATTGAAAGGGGTAGACAAGGGTCATAGATGGATGAGAGCACCCAAGATGGGGTTGTTGAGCCATGGAATGGTCATCCAAAGATATGGAGCCATTGACTAGAGAGAGCACAGGTGGGGCGCGTGTCCAAGGGCGACAAGGGATACCGTGGGGGATCAAGTGGACGGATTGGCAAGTGAAGTGAGGCAAGGGTGGAGGTCAATGGGTAGAATAAGTGTGCGAAAGCACAAGGACATCTGTGTGATGGATGGGCGGGGATTGTCAGATCAGTGGGTTAAGCGCTTAAGGCCTGGTAGCAGGCATGAGTTGCAGGAAAGAGCGGTGATTCATCAGAGTAATGGGTGGCATGGGTTGCATGCAGGAATGAGTGTGAGTTCATCGGGGATGGGAACAGAGGGTGCAGAGACTAGCTCATGCGGTGGGGAGGCGAAGTTGTCAGGGAGCGATGAAAAGAGATCAGCCTAGAGTCTTCCCTGTTTCTGGTTGATTAAGTCAGGGGCCGGGTTGTCGCCTACAGTGCTGATACTGGGGGCTGGGGCAGGTGACAACGGTGAAGTCAAGGGCTCAGTAGTGGCGGACTGAGGAAGAGTAAGCAGGAGGGGCAGACATGGTGGTGTTCATGCAGTGGTGTGGGTGAATTACTTGCGTTTGGGGGGGAACGCAGAGCAATGGGACTTCTTATAGGCAGCAAGGATTTCGAGGGCCAATTGAAGTTCTGTTTCGGGGAGCCAGGAGTCTTCTTCCGCAGAGTATCCTTTCCAATGGATCAGATAGTGGTGTGCTGATGGGTGGCTGTGATGCTGTATAATGTGTTCTATTTTGAAGTGTTCTTCGCCTTCTATTAGTTCCAGAGGTGGCTGAGGGAAGTTCTGGCCATGTACGCTGTTTTCATGATAGGGCGATAGCAGGGAAGCGTGGAACACGTTGTGGATCTTCCACGTTTGTGGGAGTTGGAGTTGGTATGTGATGGGGGATAAGATGGCAGTGATTGTGAAGGGGCCTTCATGTTTGGGAGCGAATTTGGGGTTCACAATGGACTGTTTGAGATTTCTGGCTTCAAGCCAGACTTTGTCGCCTTTGGTGAAGGGGGTGAAGCTACGGAAGTTCTGTGCTTTCATGGTTTGCCTGGCAAGTTCGTGGGCAGCCAGTGCTTCATTTCATGTGGCAGTGAGCATGCAGAGGTGGTCTTTGACCACAGGGAGATTAGTTTCCGTGATGATCGTGGGTAGGAAGCGGGGTTCATATCCCATCATGAGAAAGAACAGAGAGTTGCCGGTTACGGAGTGAGGGTGGTGGTTATGGGTGAACTCGGCTAGGGGAATGAATTGCATCCATGAGGAGGGGTTGGTGCCACAGAAGATCTGGAGGTAGGTTTCGATCTCCTGGTTTACCCATTTGGTTTCGCCGTCCATTTGAGGGTGGTAGGTGGTGGAGAGGGTGAGCTTGTAGCCCAGTATCCTGCTGAGCTCTTTGGCAAAGGCAGAGGCAAACTGTGGGCCTTGGTCAGAGATAATTTTGTCATAGAGACCAAAGTGAAAGTAGACTTTGGCGAGGAAGAGAGCGGTGACACCCAAAGCGTTGATGGTTTTCTTGGTAGGGCATAGAATTACCCCCTTAGTAAGCCCATGGTCAACCATGACCAAAAGGGTATTGAAGCCATCTGAAAGGGGAAGGTCGGTGATTAGATCACAAGAGATCTGTTGGAATGGGCGGGTGGTGGAGGATGAGATAGGAGATAGTGGGGGATGGGTTGGATGTGTGTTGGTTTTGTTTTGCTGGCATACTCCTCTGCCTCTGACCTCACCAACATTACCATTCCCGTCTTCGGTCATTGCTTGGCCGACATCTCTGAAAACAACGACATCCTTCTCTCTCTTATGCTCTCAGACCCTGGCTACACCCTCCACCTTGACTGGGTCCTAGATACCAACTCTCCCCTTGATCGGCTGGTCCATGCTCACAGCCACACATTGGCAATTGAAGCCTTCCTTGATTACGCTCTGTCCCTAACCGAAGAAACTTCCATCCCCAACATGGCCCTAGCTGTGACCATCACCCGTACCAATCTAACGCAGCTCAAAAACCATATTGTCGCCGCGTTAAACCAGCTATCCATGATAAGTCTCTGCAGGGACATCAATCAAGTACTCCAAGCCTGCTCCTCTGCCACCATCACACTTCCCCCATCCCCTGGCCTGCCTCTCCCCGTACGTCCACCATGCCATCACACCCCGTACCCAACCACCCCCTCTGCATCTTCCGGACCCCTTACTGAGGCAGAACTTGCTGCCTGTCAAGCCACAGACCCCTGCCCCCGCCCCAACCCTGAACTCCTGGAACTCATGTGCATCCAAGCTGACCCTGTCCTCCCCTGCTCCCACACCTGCTTCAAAGATACCTGCTTCTTATGCCACCACTTGGGTCATCAGCGAAAAGACTGTCAGCTTTATCAATGCCCTCATTGCATTGCCTGGGCCCCTGGCCATCCCCAAAGTCGGTGCCCTCTCCATCACCGCCCAAACCGTCGTACCTCCCATTCCTCTTCCTCATCTTCCTCCAACCGTCACTCTCGCCACATGTTCCTCAGTTCCACCCTTCTGGTCCACCCAGAACCATCCGACACCGGAGCTACAGTCACCCCATTTGCCTTCCTCCCTGACAGAGGACTGACCTCCACCAAAACCTGTAGGCTGTTAGGTCAACGACCTCCCACCCCTCCCTTCGCCCCCCAACCCATGGAAGACATTAAGGACGACATGGCCAACCCCATCTCAGATTATGGCAACTATCACAACTTCCATGATGCAGAAGCATGCACAAATATGTGCGATTCCCCCGGAGGGCGGGGCCTTGATGATTTCTAGTAGTCCTTGTGGCTACTTCAGACATAATGGGGGGGTAATGTTACAATTCCTCCCTTACTCCTTTATCTTCCCATGGACACTGTTTTCTTTTCCTCTACAATGACTCACTTCTCACACATTGGCCGATTGTTACAATTCCTTCTTTTCTTCCTTTATACGCTTGTCTTCTTGTAATTCTTAGCCCATCCCAGCGACGCATTGGATGCTCATTCCTTTCGGCCGGTTATTACTATACCCATATCCCTTATCCTCCAATCACCATTTGCATGCTAACCGGCCTCCTTCCATTCACTCCACTTATCTTTTGTCATAGACGCTTTGTCGTAAACGTTCCATCACGTTCCATGACCTTCTCTTCTCTGCTTATGTCATCCTCTTTCCTCTTAGTATATAAACCTGCCATCCATGTACTTTTATTTCTCACGCTTGTCTTTCTTGTACGTCCACCTGAATCCAAGCGCTCCTTGTCTTGTCCCTTAGCCGTGCTAAGGTCTCGTCTCTCTAAATCTTAGGTCTTCTTCTGATAGACCTCTGTGTTGCTTCGACCGTTGTCGTTGCGCAACACCACTTCGTCCTTCGTCACCTCAACGCCCTTGAGGTTCCCCCGACTCCCTGCGTATCGCAACAGTCGTCCGTCACTAGGAATTCCCTAGGACACTTCGTCCCTCGTCCCTTGCTCTCGCTTGGTCCTTCAGGTCCTTCAAGACTATGCTAGTCCCTACCCGGGCCTATCGTAACATAAGACAAGCGTCTTCTCCTTGTGGCTATCGCCGTATAGTCCACCATTTCTCGTCTACCCTCGCACTTTGATCGCTGGAGAATCCCTCCACGATATCCCTCTGAACACTCGGAACCCACCACCTCTGAACACTCGTCACCTGCATCCCTGTCTGTATCTTCTGACGAAGAACTTTCCACCCAGGAGGAGCAAACCATCTTGCGCGAGCTCTCTCAAAACCTTGCCCACAGCCTAGGTCACTTGAACCTACCTTGTGCCCCCACCCCACCTTCACCTACACCTATCGCTCAGACAGGAACTCTGTTCCAACTCTTCACTCACCCACCGTCATCCGTTCACCCGACTACCCCTGCCATGTCCAGCAAACCTACAGAACTTTGCCTCAGCACCCCCTCCCACTTTGATGGGGACTTCGCTAATGCCACTCAGTGGCTTCAATCTGTCCAGTTCTATCTGGAAGTCAACAAGGCCGTCTATGACTCAGATGCTAAAATGGTCGCCTTTGCCCTCTCCTACATGACCAAGGGATTTGCCCTTACTTGGGCCACTACCTTTTGCCAAAACTGTATCGCTGGTGCAACCGTTACCTTCGGTACCTTCCTCGACTTTGTCAAGGCCTTTAACACCAGTTTCAAACATCATGATCTGGTCAACACTGCCATCGCCTGGCTTACCACCACACGTATGGTCTACAAGAGGGGTGTGTACTTTCCCACCATCACTGAATACAACGCCCAGTTCCAGAACCATGTTGCCCTCTCGGGCATCACTGACCAAAATGTCCTCATCAGCTTCTACTCTGCTGGTATCCCTGACCACTTGATGAAGTGAATCTTTTCCATGGACACTCCCCCTGCCACCATTGACGAATGGTACAAGAAAGCTGTTACATTCCTAATCCAATGGGATCATGCCAATGAGATCACCAAACGCCACACCAATCCCTTTCGTCAAAACTACCAGTCCCTCACTCTCTCTAACCGCTCCCAGTCTGACAAAGACCCCAATGCCATGGATGTCGACGTGGTGTGCGTCGGTAAACTCACCCCCAAAGAACGTAAACGCTGCATCGAGAAGAACCTCTGCTTCCGATGCCGCAAGGCAGGACACTCTAGCACAACCTGCCCTGTGTTCACCTCGCCTGCCAAACCTGTGGCCAAGACATGGGTAGTAGAAATTGAAGAAGACCTTCCTGAGCTCAAGGATGATGATGATGAAGCAATCGTTCGTCAAGTCTCTTTCACAGCGCCCTCTTCGGGTTTTTAAAGCAGGAGCCTCAATCGACACAAGTACCTCCTTCCTATAAGCATAACTCTGTATTAGTATCCCTTGCTGCGAAATCTATGGAGATCCCTGTTCAACTCATAGAACCATCGCATACGCTTAAAACCGTCGACACCCGCACTTTGATTGACTCAGGC
Source organism: Phylloporus cf. tubipes (assembly GCA_038094315.1). Lineage (NCBI taxonomy): Eukaryota > Fungi > Basidiomycota > Agaricomycetes > Boletales > Boletaceae > Phylloporus > Phylloporus cf. tubipes. The sequence goes on along the minus strand of JBBPTZ010000248.1, from coordinate 2,469 downwards.
ACTGACATCAACTGTCTTGATTGGCAGTTCGTTCGCAAACATCGCCTTCCTACCACTCATTTAGACCAACCTCTCCCTGTCCGCAATGTAGACGGGTCAACCAACCGCTCTGGTGGAATCAAGTTCACCACATCTCTTTTCGTCAATGTGGAAGGCATTGTTCATCGGATACTCTTCCATGTCATCTCCTGTGGTTCGAACAATGTCATTCTAGGTACGCCCTGGCTTCGCACCGCCTGTCCAATCATCGATTGGTCAAAACAAACCCTCTCTATTCCCGAAGCCAACGACCAATCCAAAGACCTCTACCTTTCCCACACCACCGACCTCTGACGACACGACTCTCACTTTGTCCCACCTGTGGCACCACCATGACATGTCAATGTCACCACTACTGCCGACGCCTGACTCTTTGATTATCTAAACTACGAAACCCAAGACCACTACTGCACCAAGACCAACGAAGCTCGAATCATGAACCGGATAATCCGTGGAGACTTCTGGTACATCCCTAACACTACTGTCGCCCGCCTCACTACTGCCATGAACTTAGCCATTGCAGCCAAAAAGGCTAAACCCAAAGTCACTCTTCCCCCCAAGTACGCCCAGTTCGCCGACGTATTCTCTAAGGAAACTCCAGATCACCTTCCCCCGTCTCGCCCCTATGACCACGCCATCAACCTTGACGAATCCTTTGTTCCAAAGATTGGGAAACTTTATCCCCTTACGCCAGATGAGCGTAAAGCCACGGAGGACTTCCTCTAGGAAAACCTAGACGCTGGCAAAATCAGCCCCTCTAACTCACCCCAAGCATCGCCGTTCTTCTTCGTTAAGAAGAAGGATGGGAAACTCCGCCCCTGTCAAGACTACCGCTACATCAACCAACACACCATCCGAGATGCCTATCCCCTACCTCTCATCTCCAATCTCGTCGATAAGCTTAAAGATGCCAAAGTTTTCACCAAGTTTGACGTTCGTTGGGGCTACAACAACGTCCGAATCAAAGCCAGCGACCAATGGAAGGCCGCCTTCATTACCCACAAGGGCCTCTATGAACCCAATGTCATGTTCTTCAGCCTGACCAACTCTCCACCCACGTTCCAACGCTTCATGAACGATTCTTTCCGCAATATGATCGCTGAAGGATGGCTCGTCATCTATATGGATGACCTCTTAATCTTCTCCCCCGACGCCAAGACCCACGAGGAACGTACCAAATGGGTCCTTCAACGCATGCAGGAACTTGACTTGCATCTCAAACTGGAGAAATGCCAGTTCGCTGTTGATGAAGTCAAATACCTCGGCATGATCGTCAAACCAGGTCTCATCGCCATGGACCCTGTAAAACTTGACGGGATTGCATCCTGGCCTACCCCGTCGACGGTCAAGGAAACTCGTTCCTTCCTTGGCTTCACCAACTTCTACCGTCGGTTCATCCCTGACTACACCATCGCTCGCCCTCTTATCGACCTGACTAAGAAAAACGCTTCCTGGAAGTGGTCCCCTAACTGTCAAACATCCTTTGACACCCTCAAACGTCTTTTCCTCTCCCAGCCCGTCCTTCATCTCCCCGATATTGCTCGCCCCTTCGCCATCGCCACCGATGCCTCCAAATTTGCCTCAGGAGCAGTCCTCCTCCAAACCGATGCCAACGGCGATTGGCACCCCTGTTCTTACCTTTCCCAGTCGTTCGCTCAAGCCGAACGCAACTATGACATCTATGACCGTGAACTCCTCGCCGTCATCCGCGCCCTCAAGTCCTGGAGACATTATCTCCATGGCTCTCCCTTCCCCGTACAGGTCTTTACCGACCACAAAAACCTGACATACTTCCGCAAACCCCAGGAACTTAACCGACACCAGGTGCGTTGGCTCCTTGATCTCGCCGACTTTGATCTGAAAATGATCCATGTTCCTGGCAAACTTCTCAGTGCACCAGATGCACTCTCTCACCGTCCTGATCTCTCACCACCCAATGACGACAATTCGGGTGTCACCTTGCTCCCCCCCTCACTCTTTGTCAACCTCATTGACGCCACAATGGCACTCCACATCCAATCCTCCTTGAAAGACGACCCCCTCGTCCTCCAAGCTTTACAGGCCATCGATGGCCATATCCCTCCTGCCTTCCGCTCCCGTCTTGCTGACTGGCAGCTCCGTGATGGCGTTCTCCTTTATCGAGATCGCATCTATGTTCCCCCCGATGACTCTCTCCGACGTTCCATTCTACAGCGTTGTCACAACCATTCTACAGCTGGTCACCCTGGGTATCTCAAAACCCGTCAACTTGTTGCTGCCAAATTCTGGTGGCCCGGCCTTGCCTCCTATGTCCGCCGCTATGTCAAAGGCTGCGCCCACTGCCAATAGGCGAAAACTAACACTCATCCCACTGTTCCCCCTGTCACGCCCATTAAATCCTCATCCACCCGCCCTTTCCAGCAGGTTAGCTGTGACCTTATCATGGACCTC
>JBBPTZ010000247.1:0-29571 GCA_038094315.1 Phylloporus cf. tubipes | reverse complement strand
ATCTCCGCTTGTCAGGTACCCTCCGATGAAAGACGAAAGATTTGTACTCAGCGCCGAGAACGCTGAGATGACTTTGGGACTGTCACCATCAAACCATCTTTGGCTCCCGATGCATGCAACATCGTGATTCTATGCCAAGATCCATCATTGCATTTATCATCGTCCTCGCCTTCACCCTCCACGTTTACTTACGCCAAGTTGGCCCAGCCGAAGACGCGCTCAAGATAGCGGAAAACGAAGCTGAGTGCCAAGGAGAAAACAAAACGATCCTGACGTGCTTAGCCAACGTAGAATCTGCTTTGATGAAACCACATGTCCCCGGTTCAAAGAGAGAAACCTTGTCTGCCGCACTATTCGCCTTCAAGCTGGCATGATGTCGAGGTCGCAGTTGGTGCAGTTCTAATCTATTCTGCTTATTATGCTACATATTTGAGACGAAAAAAAAGTTAAAGGCTACACTGTTTAAGGAGAAGAAAAAATTGAATTGAGATATTCAAGGCTGAGGGCGGCGGGACCAACTCTCCTCGTATCCCTGAAAATTAGCCTGTTCAAAGGCAGGGTCTACTTGGTACTGGTGACTATTGAGTTGGACGTCATGCTCATCATGCTCGGCGTGCGGCTGCCAAGTTTGGGGCCAATGGGAATAATCTAGGTGGAGATGAGCATCCTGATGAAATACGACCCGGCGTACTTACCCAAAGGAGCTACTGCCGCATCTGCAGGATTGGTTGGGGAAGGAACGTCATACAGAACCGAAGGGACACCCTGAAGTTGTTCCTGCCTCCTAGCTTCCAACATAGACAAGAGCAGATCAAATGCTGCAGATATATATATGTTAGCAACAACGCGCATAAAAACGTGCGTGTCCAGTACGACCTTTCCTTAGGATCTCCTGTCGTGTCTGTAGCTCCTCTCCAGTAAGCTCCTTGATGACGTCTCGGAGCGCGTTGAAACACTCCCCCTCCCTTTCGCGGTATTGCCTCTGCGAGATGACTCTACTTTGGCGAGGAGGGGATGTGGGTGGATGTGAAGAGGGGGGTTGGAACGTAGAGTGCATCGTGAAATTTTGGTTCGACAAGACGATGCGCGAGTGCTTAAATATGTCGTTTGTCTATCAACGTACCAAAGAACGCGCATGCCGGGAGATGGACATAGGAGCCTTGCCTGGCAAGATTGTGAACAAACCCCAACGCAACTTTCCGTTCAGTGCCCGTTCCGTAGATGATATAGCGGTCAATTTTCATGTGACCGTCGTGAACGGATTGCACGACTGAAAACTTTGAATCAGCTTGAACGGCCCACGGAATTGGAACGCCTTGAAGTAGGACCGTTGAAGAAACGTCGCTGAGGCATATCTGGATTAAGCCGTCGATGAATGGTCGGGTACATCAAATTGTCACTTACTCCGCGAGTCAGAGAGGAAGAATTGATCCCTAGTCAAAGCTCGTTGTGTGGTCCGCATACGACTTGCTTGATTTTCCATAACCTGAATATTCCGGGCAACGTTTCGACTGCCCGAGTGGTTTGCATTGCGTTTGACAATAGGACTTCTACCACGCGACGACACGTTCGCCACGATCGTCACAAAAACTTTTTTGTGGTATGTTCCGCACGTTTCCTACCATTTCTTGAACAACGCATATCGACATTGTCTTGAGTCTAAGGGGGCACCAGCGTGCTACATCATGCGCGTCAGGGCATGGGGCATTCGTTAATCTTGGAAATCACCGATTAGCGCTGAATCATACTGTACCTGATGGGATGATGCAGATGCTCTTGTTATTGTTTTTGCATTTCGTCCCTTAAGACGGGCGTTAGTCGTAGCGCCGGGAACTAGGGTCTCAGGCAGCACATGGACGGACGTACACACTGGGGGCCATGACATGGCTTTTTGACAGTCGCTATCGGACGATTCAGCCGATGCAACTTGCCTGTGTCCTAACACACTCTCAAGCATCCACGCCATGTCAAACTCAAGGTTCCAGGGATTACATGTTGGCGACCTCACCCGAAACGGCGCCTAGCCACGTCCACCTCTCGCGCGACTTCAACGGATGTGCACGGTATTTCAGGTTCCTTGTACCTTGTGACCAGAGGGTCTGGCACGTCCCCGCAGCAAAACGCCAAAAAAAAGGCAGAGCTACCCGTGCGCTTTTGTTGTACGCCAGTCCGTTCCGCCACGCGAGGCTCGGTGTTATGGATGACCGATGGCCTTTCTTGGTCTCTTTGACCTCATCGACACGGTCCTCGAATATTTGCCAACTACACCCAGATCTTCTACGAACTCGTGCGCCAGACCTGCTTCCGGAGTGCTAACGCACGAAAAGGTGTCGGGCACTGATAAACGACCAGGCTACCCTCGCCTTTCGTATTCAGAATAAGTACGACAGGTTCCGACAGGACTGCTACGGCAACGCCTTGCTCGGCGCCGAGTCGAGACGCTCAAGCTCGCCACCAAAAGACCAAGTCTACGTCGACGCGCTCGATCTGTGCTGCTTGTCCCTCAATCAACATGCCGGAAGATGGGCATGCATTCCAGTCGTCGATGCGTCAGTATAACCGATCCATGTATCGATACCTGGCAAAACAGCGGAAACTCGACGAGTATTTAATTGTGAAATGTTATGATAGCATTTAAACTGATAATCGCCTGTGATTCGGATTACAAGGAAATGGTGTCTCTGAAGAAAGGAAAACGGGAAGACACTCCAGGGATCCCTTGTACATACTTAGCTTGCCTCACTCTCACGAAATGCAATCTCGACATCAGTGATCTGCGAGTCTCTAAGAATATCTTGACAATGCATGGCTGCAACCCTAGCATCTTTACAAGAGAGTGACTTGGGCATCACACCCACCCAAAGGAAAAGGGGCCCACGTTCCCCTCCTCGCTCGGCAAAGCAGACGAGGTCCAAGCTAGTCCACTTGAGGCCAATGGAATCAAAATATTCACAGATCTGTTGACCCAGTTCGTGCCACACAGATTCAATTGGATGGTCCCTGGGTGGTCTAACTTGAATCTCCTTCATCACCCACTGATCATCGGAGCTGGTGGACCTTGGGCAGAGGTCTGTGGTGCGATAGATGGACGTTGGGTGAGATGCTAGCCCATAGTAGTCAGAATGGCAGTAGGGTGCAAGGTCCGGGCGTGGTTCAGGGGGTATTGGGTGATTGAGCTGCTCATGAACATCTGTCACTGGAATGAGAGCGTTAGCACTATAAAGGTGAGTATGAGAGGTAAAGGGCTAACTCTTTTGTTGAGCGTGCACAGAGTTTGAGTGAGGGATGTGTCGAGTGGTTCAGACGATGATGCGGGGTTGAGAATAGGATTATCTGCTTGTCCCCTAATGCTACACCTTGTCTTATATACGACTAGTATTCTATTAGCTTTGGTAATATATAGTTCCTCCAAATCCTAGTTGATTAGGGGTGTTTCGGCTTGTTTAGGCCGAGCGTTGCTTGTTCGTGTTCGTGCTAATAGTTTATTGTACTAATGTATTCCAACATCTTTAATAGTAGCTGGTTGGGCAAGAAAACTTGGATAAGAGGTTTGTTGCAGACTTCGTTACCATTAGGGGCGCCTAGTATTTCCTCTCCGGCCACACCCCTATCAAAATGACTAACATTTGTTTTTTGTTATGCGCTAGTTCCCGAATAACAAACATCCGTAGTGATTTTAATCCTTCGACCAGGAAGATACCGTGCGTTCCCGAGTTTCCAACGGGGCAGGTTAGATAAAGGAATAACCAGACGAACTTCGTGTTGAACATAACTACCCATTCGATATATATTTAAGTGATATGGAAGGACATATATATCAAGACCGCACAGATATTTACCTAGCGTCACGGAACTATCAGAGTGTACCATCGAGGATGCTCACGGATCATGGTAACCCTCGTCCCCAGGCGGCAAACACGGACGAGACCAGTGCGACCTTACCATTCCATAGGCGCTTCAGCCCATCTCCACCATCCGCTCTGACGATACCATCCACGCAGGGAACTTTACCAGATTTCAACGCCATCGCAGCTCCAACGATGAACAGCGCGCCCATGAACAACACCCTGCGTTCCGCAGGCGTGAGTGCTCCCAGACGCAGACCGATCCTACGGGGGTCCAAGAGCATTTTGCTCAACGCCTTTGGCGAAACCTTTGTCTTCTTCGCAGAGAGGCGACCGAGAAGCGGTGAGGGGGGTGGGGTGGGTATGACGACGTACGGAGAGTTGGCAAGGGTTTCCAAGTAGTCGTCCGTATCGTGGTATGCCTGTTTTTCGGGGATAGTACCGATTTTGGTACTGATCTCCGGAGGTCTCCACGTGCGCATAGCGCTATCAGGTCCCAAGATCTGTGTGATGTGGAGCGAGGGGTGGGATGGTGGGTATGCAACGAAGAGGTCGTCCGCTCGACGGAGAAGGTAAGTAAGAGACACCGGCGGAGATTTGGTTCTCGATTTGCTTGGCGCAGGTCCGTCAACGCGTGATGTGGGTCCGTTTGCGACTGTATCGGGTTGAGTTGGCAAAGGGCATATCGGGTCTCCGGTATGTGATGCATGATTAGAGGTTGAAGATGAAGGAGCCTGCTGAGGTCTATCCTCGTGGGACATCCCCGACTCGGTGGAAGGAAGCTCTGGTAAAGGAACGGGTGAAGCTGGACGTGAATCAGGTAATGGAATCGACACGGCCAACTCTAGGGTTGGGCTGCGTGTACCACGATCACTAGCGCCGTTTTGCTCCGTTGCTTCTGGGAGTGGTAAAATTTTCGTGCTCGGACTATGGCTGTTAGCTTGAAGGGTATCAGCCACATTTGATGGGACAGTTCTTTGATCGAGCTCGGTCCTACCTCTTGTGTGGGTGCCACGAGGTCCAGGCTCCGGCTCGCACTCATCAGTGCGCAACTGCGCGAGTAATCTATCAAGCTCTTCATCGCTCATCTCCGTACGTGTACCTGTTCCTCCGTCGTCCGAACAAGATCTCGTGATGGACTTGCCAGACACACTCTCGTCCTCTGCGGCACGATCAACTTGAATGATCGAGTCTTCATTAATTTTTGTGTCGTAGCATTCTTGCTCCGCGTCCACCAATTCTGGTATTCCACCCAACAAAGAGTGAATCATTCCTTCTTCGTCTTGTTCAGCAAGTAAGTATACAGAAGGTTTGCGATGCAGGATGAACTGTAGGTGGGGGTTCAGAATGAATCGCTCGGGATTAGTGATACTCACGGCAGCGACAAGCCACACCACCGCGACCGGCTCTCGTGACAAGAGAAAGTCCCATACGTGTTGAATAAGAGGAAGAGTCGGAACATCGTGGGAGAAAAGTGTGAGGAGATGAGACAGCGCATGGTATGGAAGTGGCGAAGTGCTAGACATCCATAATCAGCATGAACAGGCAGCGTCCCCTAGGGTACACACCTTTCGAGGAGCTTCGCATATGCAGGATCCACAAGCCTCAACAAATTCCTAAGTACTCTGGTGACACATAATCATATTTCAGAATCACAGACCCCTTTTGGAACGCACCTCAACAACCCGAGCACCGGCTCGAGTCCAACTCCCATTGCATCTCGCATGCGATGGAGCGCCACTTTTTCTGTACATACGAGGTGAAGGGGCGGCGGCAAAGAAAGGAATATGACGGTCACGATATCGTGGAAACCTTGGAAATAGTGAAGAGAACGACGTTTTCGGAACAATGCCACAAGGAGCGCATGCAAGTCATTTTGAAGCGCATCCCGAGTGGGCGTCGTTCCGGATTCTGACGCCGAGAACGCAATTCAGCGAATATGAATGCCGCCTGCGTCATTCCATACCTCCGGGATATAATACGAAACTGCGATCTGTGTCCAGCTTGATTTGCCGTTCGTCCGCATGGGGATGCCCTGCTGGTACGTCCGCCTTCCCTTCTGTCGGATTGGCACATTCAGTCGATCCGTCCACTTCTGAATATGGTGGCGGATCGGAGAGCGGTTGAGCACCGAGGAGAGCAGGCCTAATGTCATTCGGTCAACACGGGGCAATCCGAGTCAAAGACACGCGGATGCAATGCACAAACCATATTCTGGCTCTGTCCTCTCCGAAGCCCCCTGGTTGGAGACTAAGTTGTCTGTAAAATGTCCATGTTTTCTCGTCGTCACTTGAAAGGCTCATGATGGTTTGATGCACCCAAGTTGTTCACGGCAGACCACATTATGATAGAGCTCGCTTGTGGACCAGTCGCATTACGTCAGCGACCATGAACAGCGACTTTTGATTGCGACTCGCACAAACGCAGTTCTTCTCGACAACGTGTTATGCTGAGAAAACCTCTCAGATACGGTCTGCCGCGCACATTGACGTTCAGCCATCGCGAAAGTCGTTGCCTACCTTTAAAATCCAGCTGGAACTCCCTTGAACAACAACACCATTGAGTTGGGATATCTGCTGCCTGGCCGACGTACCAGTCCAGATCCCGAACGAGACTGGATAGCTCGCTTTAATACGGTACGTCACTGCAACTTGATTTGTAACGGCCCCACATCATTTCGGGCTACCGTAATGGAACCATGTGCGGTCAATCTCGAATGAAAAGTGTCCTCTAAGCGACCATTGCTGACTTATCATTTGAACCTTGGACTCATCTGCCTTCAGGACGTAGATTGGGGGTCTCGAGATGTCCATAAATTCAGCACTGGCATCGAATAGTCCTTCAAAGCGCCTCAGCAAGAACTACGGTTCACCACCCAATACACGGACGTTCACCACCTCACCACCGCTCTCAACCCGACCGTGAAACGTAGCCTTTTCATCAAAGCTCCTCCCTACGCCTTCCTGCCCCTTCCCATCTTCCTCGTCGTCGCTTACAGCCTCCTCCACAATCGCACCTTCCTCTCGAAGGACCTCGAACGTACTCTCAAGCACCGCAAGGTTCTGTCCTGCACAGATGGCCTTGACGATCTGTCCTTCATGTGCAATGTGCTGCGTGCGTCGAAGGGAGCGTGTAAGGTAGGTCGAGAGTACACAGAGCTGCCAGGTGGTCGGAACGAGGGGAAGTATCTGGATGAGAATGCGTCAGCGATTCAAGAAGTGGCGCGGAGATAAATAAGCAAGTAAATTAATGCCACCAATGACGAACACGATCATCACCCCCACAGAACAGAAAGCATAAAATCTGGCCAATGAAAGTTCTCACCTCGAGAACATCCAGTTTTTTTGCTTGCGAGCTCAGAAACCGTGCTGTCTGTTGTGTGTCCCTGAAAGTGCAACATCTAGTCCATCCGCTAGCTCTTCCATGAATACGAGACTTACCCATCCTCCATGTAAACTTCCAATAGCATTTTCAGCATGTCACCATCCCGTGCCCCCTTTTCCTCTCCTTTAACCCCCGCTGCACCGATACCTCTGGCGAACCATCCACTCCAATCAGACAATCCACACCCTTCTGCGGCATTCACTCCCATTTTTGCATTGATTACCCCCGACAAGCCACCGCTCGACGCATATGCCTCTGCCGTTGTTGTATCCCGCAGAGCATGCAATGTCTTCAGAGTAGTCCGTGCACTGGGAATCTGATATCGTCAGTTGTCAACGAGTGTGTAGGAAAGGAATAAATTGACACACCTTGGAATGCAAGATAGCCATCTCAAGACCGAGAATTTTATCCCATCCCCCATCGGTAATCTTACCTTGTATATCCTTGACAACTTTTTTGCCTTCCCTTAGAGACTGTAGAAGTAACAGTGTCTTTATGCGTGCACGCTTTGATGGAGAGTCGGGGGTAGTCGAGGAGAAATAAGACACGAATGGCGAACGTAACGGTGCTTGTGGGGATCGATGGGTGGATGAGGGCGATGAATCCGACTTCGGAGGTGGAGGTGGTGGAGGCGGCGAGGAAGTCGTAGCCGAGGTGCTTGGGGAAGAGGCATACGACGCCGCTGTGATATATCGGTCATATCCCCAACCATGCACGTCTACGATCGACGAACCTTTTGCCCTCCAAAGCCTCCCAACGCTCTCGTCCCCAGCGTACCCCAAGACCTCCTCTACACAGTTCCACACGAGTTCTTCAAACATTTGCTCCTCCTCCGCCGTTTCCTTTCCACCTCTTCCGAGTCCTCTACCAACAATCAACCACTCCAGGTATCGCTTTGCAGCAAGTGTGTTCGTATTCCGGAGCTCAGAAAGTATGGCTAGTTCATCGGCTTTTTGAGCGTCTCTTTCCCGATCTGCCGCCTTTTCCCTCCCCCGACCTGCAGCCCCAGTTGGCCGACGGTGCCGCGTCGATTGCGAGGATGTTAGCAACTGCGCGATACGAAATTACAATACAAGCACCAAGGTATTCGAGCAAATCAAAAGGTGGGAACGAGAAGGGGAAAGCATATACGCACCTTCAACCCCCTCTCAACGTCTTTCCCGGCAAGCCATGCTGCCCACTTCTTTACCAAGCTGGACATCTCCTGTTCACTTAGACTCGGGCCAACCCCAGTCGTTGGAGCAGATGGATCCGGCCTAGTAGGCGAAAGCATTGCGAATATCTGTTCAAGTGGGTCGACGACCGAAGAATCGACATGTGTCCCGTCCGTGACACTATGTGTATTTCTGGTGTAAATTCAATTGGGGAACGGGCGAGAATCACCTACCCAGCTAAAATGTCCACGACCTTCCCCACATCGCCACACACTTTCCACATCTCCACCAAAACACCCCAAAGATGAAGTTGTGAAAGAACGGGTGCCAAAATATTCGGACGAAATGGAAGCGCAGGTTTGGGAGTGTTGAATAACATTGTCTGTGAAGGGTGAGAAGTGTGTCGTGTATGTGACGGTAACGACGGGATAGAAATTTGGTGGCCATTCGAGGGGTATATATGCGATGTCGAAGGCGGGCGCGAGGATGGCCGGGAACTGGGCCGGGAGACGGGACGCGAGGAAGAATGGGATGGAACGAAGGGTGGAGGAGTAAGCACTGCCAAAAGGGATTTAATATCTCGCGCATATGCATAGAAAAGAGCCAGGGCCGTTGATGTTATCTAGGTGAACGGCGGGACATCGGAATCGAGGCAGGCAGTGGCCATAGATCCAACACGCACCTCGATGATATCACTTGACCACATTTCAGCACTCTCCAACACTGCAACTAAAATACTTTTCACCATCTCGTTGGCTTCTGATCTTAGGGCCTGATGCATGGCGATTGTTGCCGGATGTGTGCGTGTTCCACTTTCCGTGTTGGAGTCGGTTGTTGATGGCCCTGCATTGGCGGGCTCGCCTTCGGCTGGTATTGCACCAGGACGCAAGTAGGGAGAATAATTCCTGACTAAGTTGGTGGCGACTGAATGTCAGTGCCCGTGCATCATTTTATTGCAGATGATAGGGCGGGGACGAGAGTCGCGAGACATAAGAAGAGAGGGAAGAGGGTGAGTTGAGATGCCGGCGGGTCGATGGGCGGTTGGTAAGGGAACGATGTGCTGACATGCGAGGGTGTAGGGCGGCGGGGAGGGAAAAGAAAAAAGAAATGGAAACAAACTTACCGATATCATCGACACTGGTTTCATCGGGCATATATTCTCTGACGCCATCCCAGATCTCGACCTCGACAAAATCCCGCTCGACCTCCTTCTCATGACCCTGAGGCTCGCTGAACAAAGCGGGGCGTAGTTCGTCAAAGTAAGAGAGAAGGACGCGAGGATCGATAGCACCCTTGACGAAGTGGGTTGTTGCCTCTCGAAATCGGGTCTGACGCATGAACGCAAAGGCAAGACATTGGTGCAAATAGCGCAGTGACTCCTCGTGCCTCTCTTGTCAGCGCGTACAGACCCAGGCATGGTAGACCACCCACCTGGTCGCTCAAACTCGCGCTTCCCTGTGCGAGATCCGCCTCGGCGCGTTCTAGCAGCGCTTCGACTTCTGCGAGTCTGCCATTTAGGAGGAGTGAATCTGCTTGTGCAAAGGGCGATGAGGGGAGGAGAGATGAGATGGAGGACTGGGCGAGGACGAGGACGGCCGAGCGAGGATACGACGAACGACTCATCGCGAACAGACGAGTCTAATTTGATAGTTTACATAAGTTCTGACTTGTAGACTCTCACAACTTACATCCATCTATGACTGCTCCAACGGACGACGTTTGCTGATAGTACTAGCGTTTTTCAATTCAAGAGCGACGTGATCCACGACAGATTCGTCCAGGATCCGGTCGCGCGTCCACCCTGGTTCTCCGCGTCTTCGTGAACACTGACCAGTACAGAGGCCAGATTGGGTGTCACATAGTTTCAAAGATGTACCATACCTCAATACCTTCCTCCACATGGCCGACGAGATCGGGGGTCCGATGGCACAAACGCTCTGGACGTACTACACCATGCAGACCCAGGTCCACTTACAAGCCTGAGGAGACCCCACGTTCGACACAACCACGACCGCACCAAAACAACACTCCGTTCGTCTATGTAACCTGGCGCCCTTTTTTATACGAGAAACACTACTGCAATGTCTGCGAGGAAGTTCGGTCGTGAAAATCACCCATTCAGCAAACTCTTGTTTGCATTTGGGCAACGCTACGCTATCCGGCCGTAGCAACCCCTACACGAACGTGCGTGTTCATACTGGCACCCGAAAGCGAGGCACTTGTGTAGGTCCGGAGATATCGTCGCTGACCATGGTACTTTGTACCACTCTATATATGAAGAACTTCCCGTAAAAGGATCTCGACGACGCGAGTGCCAACGAGCTTTGGGGTCTGGCCAGAGGCTTGTTGGTGGGTGAACAATGATCTAAAGAGACAGTATTGTGACGGGCGACAGATGGGCAGAACAGGAACAACTGAAAGCAAATATGAATAACAACAGTGCAGAGATCCCTTCTATTTCATTCATCGTACTGAGTCAACTTCAAGGCCAGTCAGTCTCAGGGTAAGAAAGAAACCTGGAAACTTACATCGAGCGTGAGCGTTCTCGAACTATTGACATCCTGGTCCCGGTATATTCCTACCAACGAGTGGCCTCGCTCGTATAATGAGCCTTTGAGACTAATGACAATAAACTGGAAAGAGTCCGACGCTTGAGAACGAATATAATTGGCGATCTTGGCAACGTTTGTATTGTCTAGTGCAGCGTCTACTTCATCCAGGACGAAAAACGGTGCAGGTTGATAACTGGCACGGAAATGAAAAAGGACGCGCTAAGAGATTGCCCATGAAGCTCACCTGTGGATCGCAAAAAGTAATGCTAGAGCAGCAACTGTCTTCTCCCCACCTGACAATTGTTCCATGTCTCGGAATCGCTTCATCGGGGGCATGGCATGATACTTGATCCCAGCACTGTAAGGTTCCTGTTGAAAGTAGAGATCAACCATCGAGGGAATGGTCAAGTATCTCCAGCATCACCTCGCTGTCTTCTAAACTCAAGTATGCGACACCCCCCATTGGCGCGCTCTTGCCCTTCGTAAGGTCCTTGTATACCTCATCAATCCGATCAGATATATGATTGTATGCCTTGTTGAATAATTCGCATCTACCGTCAATGATCAACGAACTAGTGGTCCGGTGATCAAGCGACCACCCACCTCTGACGCTTGACGTCATTGAACTGATCTCTTGCCGTCTTGGAATCCTTGCGTGCTTTCTCCGCCTCCCGTTCAGTTTCGACCAATCGGGCTTCAACATCATCTAGTCGTTCGATCGCCTTCAAGTTTGGTGCCATACGTTCAATGTCTGCGCTTAGTTTGGAGATCGATGTGTCAAAGTCAGCAAGGGTTTCCGGATCGTTGGTCTGCAAGTGTTGAGTCCATCTCGCCCGCCCTGATGGGGGTCTGGACATTAACTTACAGCACGTTCTTCATCGTCCAATGCAGCAAAATCGACCTCGATGCCATAGTCGTGAACTTGCCTAGGCCGCTGAGTGCCGTCCTCGTCCTCATCAACATCCATGGCCACTTCATCACGGAGGTTCTAGCAACGGTTCTAACACGTCCATGCTATGATGACTTGGGCTCTCACCTCCTCCATGGGCACATTCTTCAAATGGCCTGCTACGAGTGGTAACCTGATATCTTCCAGCCGACATTTACGATACATCGAAGACCGTTCAAGCGCCAGCTTTTCAATCTCGTCGTTCTGGAGTGGATTGGAAAGTAATCAGTAATGAACGCATGTATAGAAAGCCACGAACCATTGATCCAATCTCCTTCAGCGCCTGGTCGAGTACCTTGGCCGCACGCGCGTGCGTTTTCTTCACCTGCTCCACAACCTTATTCTTTTCTTCCAGCGCGTCATTGAGTACCTGGAGTCCCTGCCGGAGATCTTCGATCGCCTCCTGACCAGATGATATCTCGGCTTGGATTTGACTTTTTTGCTCCTCCAGATCGACGACCTTTGCTTCCTCGTCGTCCTGAGTTTTCTTGAGCGTAACCAGTCTGCTTTGAGTGAGCTGCAGTTGCTCTTCCTCAAACTGGATCCTGTAAGCAAGCAGCGATGTCAATCAGTCGCCCAGTTCAGTAAACGGTAAAACACCCACTGATGTGTCAAGCGTGCAATCTGTTGGTCGAACCGATTTCGTGCTTGACTTTCCTCCTCTGCCACTCTGAGCTGACGTTCCTCATACTCTCGGATGTGGTCGACCCCGATCTTGGTGCAGAAAGTGGCGAAGATGCTATGCTCAGCTTCGTCAACAACTGACTGAAGCGCCGATATACGCGAAGTGAGTGTGGTATGCGCGGTTTGAGCCTGTGGAAGGGGACGTAATCAGAATCAAAATGTAAACGAGACATTAATGATGCAGTTACCTTTTTGGAGTCAGGCGCAAGCCTCTTCAGCTCACGCTCGACATGCTTGAGCTCATCTTTCGTACCATTGTGACGAAGTTTAAAAGCGCTCTGACACCTCGTGAGACCTCGACCCAGAAACGCTACAACGCAGAGGTATACGAACCAACTCATCTTTAGTCACCGTGATAGCGCTCTCCAGTCTCGTTATCTCAGCAATGATATTTTCATCTGCTTTACCACGCGACTTGGAGCGATTGAGTTCTTGCAGTTGTGCCAGTAGGTTGTCTCGGAGGCGAACAAGGCCTGAGTTGCCTAGTGTGAATGGGTCACCATTAGACTGAGCACGAACAGACCTTGCACATCCTTTTCTTCCCATTTTTTTCCAGACCCATGCGTGCTCCGACCACCCGTCATTAACCCGCTTTTATGAATGATTGTCCCTTCGAGCGTCACAGCTGCGGATTGCACATTAGACCAGGTAGCCTCGCCTTTCCGCAACCGCCACCTACCTTTTACTTCTTGACCTTTCTCCCAACATACGAATTTGGCTACCTCCATCGTATCACATACCAGAGCGTTCCCACATACGTGGTGCATCGCGCGCTCAACGGCTGGTTCGTACTGGATGACATCAACTGCAAGACGAGCCCCCTTGGCAAAGGAACGGAACTTGTCATTGACAGGTTTTACAGAAATTGTGTCGAGAGGTAGAAAGGTTGCTTGCCCGGCTCGCTGTGTGCGCAGGTACTGAAACAGTATAAGTCAGCATGGAGATGCATGGGTACGTGAAACCAACCTCTATGCATTCAATCGCTACTTTCTCCTCGTCAACGACTACTGCGTCGATATTCCTACCCAGAATTACGGAGACGGCGGTCTCGTATTTGCGCTGGGTCGGCTTGCACAGATCAACCACCCGTCCCCTGACGCCTATATTTTTGCTCAAGGGCGATGTCAAGACTCAGATCTAAGGGTCCGAGCGTACCTGGGAAGACGCGCTGCAGGCTTGCAAGAGTCTCCTTGAGTTTCGCTTCTCGCTCTGTTTCGTTCCTATCAATTCCTGCTTGGAGAAGGCGCTGATAAACATCAGTGAGCTTTTCATTTGCCTCTGTTTCAAGGCGGCTGATTAAACATTAGGCCTCTTGGGTGAATGAATGGTTATGCAACACGCACGTTATGCGAGTCCGTTCGCTCTGATGATTGTCGTATTCTTGCTTAACGCGAGCCAAATCAGCTTGCAAGGTCGCCAGCTTTTGCTCAAGCTATAGAATCCATCAGGTGATTGGCCCAATACCAGAGGTGGCAGCAATACCTCTGTCTTCTTCTCCCCTTGAGTATTTGCATCTTCGGTCAGCTTGTGCTTTTTGGTTTCCATCTCTTCAATCTGTCCTCTCAGCTGGCCAAGTGTGCGCGAAGCGGTCTTTTCCTCTCTTCCAAGCGTTTCAAGTGACTGGCGTTCTGCCACTGCCAATATACTTGCTTGGGCCTTTCTAATATAGCTCCAAGGTGACATTGTACTCCAAAACTGATTGAATGGCCTCACAAAGTGCGGTATTCGGCAAGACTCTCTTCACTTAAAGCTGCATTATCTTGGGACGCCTGGCGGTATGCCTCTGATAGCACGACACGCAAACAATCAACAATATTTTCTCGCGTATAACATAAAGACATACCTGTAGCTTCTTCCGCAGCTCTACGCGCAGTTTGGATGTCACGGCGAAGAGTATTGAGCTTAGATTTTTGGCGCTCCTCATCCCTTCCAACTTGTTCATGCGTGGTCCGGGCATTCTGCATCTTCCTGATGGAATGCTTGATCTTCTCGTCAGTTGCAACTAGGTCAGGCTCCTACACGGAGGCTAAGACACGTGTAACCTGAATTGAACTCGAAATTCTACCGACCTTCGACTCGACGTTCTTTTCTGCCTTCTTTACCTTCTTTTCTTCCCTTACGACAGCGGTGCGAGATCGGGCTTGATCAGCACGAGCATCTTCCAGCGCCTTGTCGTGTTGTTGCTGCTCTGCGCGCAATCCAGCTAGGGCACGGGATTTCTTCTGAATGTCTCTCGCATTGGCTTCAAGAGCTTCCTCGATGTGGAATAGTTTGTACAAGATGCGTCGCAAAACAAGATTGTCCTAGAGGATGCATATAAGCGAGTTGTGACGGTTGCCACAAAGCCACGCACTCTTTCTTGGCAGAGACCTTCGAAACGTTCTGCTTCGCCCTTTTGTTCTTTATACTGTCGTATTTCACCAGTAATACCCCTCCTCTTTGTAAAGTTGAACGTGGCATTTTCCGTGGCTCGCTCTTGGGCCTCCTTCGCCTTTTCGTAATCCGGGGCCAGCTCAAGGGAGCCAGAGATTTGCTCGATGAGGCGGGTAAGTTCTCGTGGTGACTGGGAGGCAACGGCTTCGACATCCCCCTGGAACACGAGGAAGTTCTTGGCTTTGACGAGGATGTTGTGGGAGACAAGAGCGGCGTTGTAAGCGGCATACGTCACAACTCTATCGTTCAGACGGTACTCGGATGCACCAGTCATAGAAATTCTATCCGAGGGTCAAGACGACAGCGAAAGCAGCGCGAGTGACGCACGTTCGCTGAAAGAACCATTCCTTTCTATGTTCGTCCTCGTATACGGCGAGTACCCAAGCTTTCTTTGCGGTACCCTCACCCTGGTTCTCTTCTCCGTCGCTATCGTCTTCTGCGTCGTCCTGATCTTGAGTATCCTCCGAACCGTCGGCGGTACCGCGCGCAAGGCGGCGGCCTCGATAAACCAAGTCTTTTAGCTGGCTACTCCGGAGTTGCGCACTCTTTACGCCGAGAACGAAGGAAATGGCATCCATGAGGTTTGACTTCCCGGCGCCATTTGGACCGATGATGGAGGTAAAGTTCTTGAATGGGCCGATAACTTGGTGACCGCTGTAAACGCACGTCACATCGTGAGGGTGACGAGCAGGGCAGAGACTAACCGGTACGATTTGAAGTTGGATAGCTCGATGCGTTCGAGCGGCATCGTCTTGGAGTTAGGGGAACAGCGAAACGGACACCAACCTAGGACGCGTTCACAACACGCTCGTCACAGATTGGTCACAGTCACATCGCTAAGGCGAAACGTTCTATTTCAAGTGACGAAATCTACAGAACACGATGCAATTGCGAAAGTCTAAAGAATAACTAAAATTTTAGGTTGAACCGGGGCGTTCACTCAGAGCACTTGGACAAGCTTAGCATGTTCCTCGCGATCGTTCAGGGACAAGAAGTCCCCGCCGGGCTTCATAGCGTACTGTGGGACATCGGACAGCGAATGTACCTGACGGTGCGTGTCCACCTGTAGGTGCAGTCATTGGATTGACCATGTCATAGCGAGAACAACTCACTCACATCCACATGAATGGCTGTGGGCTCCCTCGTGGGCCTGGCGCGTGAGCGGGGTGGATTCGCGAACATTGCTCCACCTGACCTTTCGTCAGAATGACTAACGGATTGGAATAAACAACCAGGAAACGGCGAAATAGAACACTGTTACTTACTATACCTCAGGGATGGCCAAATTAAAGTTGTATAGACGGCGGACTATGCGTGAAGCGATGATCTACGGAATGCAAACGAGAAAAGATTCAAATAGCAAATGGTGATGACGCGAGGACATACTGTCGAAGCTATTGCGGCAGGAACATTGAATATGACGCTCATGACGGCATTTAGATTGATGATCATGAATACCGTAGCCAACAAGTTTGCCAAGAATCTGCCAGACGTGCTCTAAGTGCAAACAAGGTAGTGATAGCGTGCAGGACGCACGCAAGGATAAAATAAACTAGTCCATCGGAAAATACCATGCGGGCCAGCTTGCCTTGTATCCCGGAAACTCCAGAGACACGTCGAGTCCATGCCAATTTGTACGCAGTCAGACAGAGAACAACAAGGTCGAAACACATGGAATAGATGAAGGTGGCAGCAAGGATCGTCGTGTTACTTTGGACAATTGTGCAGCCAACACCTTGGACCCAAACCACCTTTAGCAGCACACCTGGCATAAGATCAGCACACATCGAACCAGGAACATTTTCAAGTACCCTGCAGAATAAGAGACCAGTGCCCGAAAATAAACAGGACTATGATGCCAACTATCCACTTATTCTGAGACCAAATTGCAATACTGTAATGATCGCAATGAGTGACAACTGATACGAAGGGCAGCAAAAAAAACTTGCGTGCGAAGTGAAAGATTGATACTAGCTAGCCCGACTGCTGAATCACCGGCGAGCTTGGCGGAAGTCAGCCATTTCTTTCACTCCCAAGTCAGGACACCGACGTACCTGGTTGAACACATACAGAGCTTGACAATTTATCTTTCTACATATTTTCTTTGGTGTGATCAGTAGGAACAGGCAGGTTCGACTAACTTTGGTGTGTCAATAGAAATCAGTCTGTGACTTCAAGTTAGCTATGGGAGGCCAGAAACAGGGGCTCTTACATTCCGATCATTGCGAATAACAACAGGTATCGCCCGGCGAAGTAAAAGATCTACGAAGGAGACCATTGTTTTCACTCCGATTTTCCAATGAAACACATGAAGCTTACAAGGGGCCAACAAAACTTCCTTTTCCCGGAAATGACAGCCCAGTCAAAGTCGAGAGTGAGCATGATCTCCCACCTGGCATATCCTGTGAACAATAAGTTCCGAGATCCTCGGCAGCCCCGTCTTACCCATAAAGACCCATCAACGTATGCACTAGTCTATCGAAGATCACTGAAACATAGTTATTACTGTACAGAAATATGAGCTTGATGAATCCATCAACTCACCCAAGTCCGTCGAAAGTTCCGAAAGTGATTGCCAGTTGGTCATTTTTTGAGGAGAGAGTTCGTAGTGGTGAACAAGTGGTCAAGCCACGATGGGTACTCGAACAAGGAAGAGAAAGCAAAACGAAGAAATTCATCAAGAGCCCCCCATTTAAAGGTCTCCGTCGGTCTACTCCATGAACGTGCCTTTATGAGCTTCCGCACCTACCAACGGTGCACGCAATGAATAACACACGACGCTTGATTCAAGGAAGCCGAACGCACGGTAATGAGACCAAACATCCCCGGCAGGTTGCTTAACGGCACCAAGATGGTCACACGAAGGTGAAACAGTAACACTGCGTCCGATCGAGCGAAGGTTAGGTAGACCATACTCATATTTTACTCACCTCCGAGTCCTAACAGCACTGAGGCAGTCACAGACACACTTTACTTTAGTCTCTCCAAGTCTGAAAGTAACGGACACGACTGCTAGACAGCGCTCAAGTGCTCACGGCGTTTGACAGTCCGAAGGCGTCGCGATTACTCTCCGGACCTTCTTTGCTGGCTTACCTTCTGATGCTGACCAACGCAATCTCCGCTGGTTCAAAGCGGCGCGCACGCGCCAGTTCCCCGACTCTATGATAAGTCACAAAAATACATATTACGTGATAAAAAAAACGAATGGAACGTTATTCTTGGGGAGCACTGGAAAATCTTAGAAAATTTTCTTTTTCTGTTCTAAGCCAATACCAAGAAATGTAACAGCTTGTACTCTGTGTCCATATGGATCTGTATGGGTATTCCCACAGGTATCCCATTTTTGCTGCGCCCCTGTTGTGCCGGTGACGACGCTGCAGTCAGGGGGCTGGCCGAGATGTGTCGTCCTTGTCAACAGTGGGGACGGGACGGGCCCTCGTCGTCGTCGTCGACATGGTGGTGGTGGCGAGTCGTTACTACACCTTCCGTGGCATCGTCGTCGCGTGGTGGTGGCACGCAATCGGTTTGCACTCGTGCTCGTCGTTGGTGGTCATCGATGACACGGTGGGGTAGCGACGTAGTTGCCGCTGCTGCCGTCGTGTCGGCGTCATTGTTGTCGTGGTGGCACGCAGTTGCGCCGCCCTTGTGCTCGTCGTCGTCGCTGTCGCCTGGCGCTCAACGAGGGGTTGCACTTGTCTGGTGGCAGGTGGGGCTGTCGAGTTCGCTAGAGGCTCGCGGCGAGCGACACCGTACGCCTGCGCGTTGGGCGACTAGAAGAGACGTTAGACGTTAAATACTACAGCAGGCGGACGTACCTAGAAGAGACGAGCGTAACGCCAGGAGATAGGAGGGCCAGCCGACCACTGTACATATGTACCCAATCGATGAGAAAGAAGTACTCAGGCAATTAAACAGTGCACGGGCCCGATCAGAATTCCGCGACGGTGGCACGCGGCCGCACTCCTTGAGACCTGTTTCGTGGAGCGGGACGAGCGATCGGGGATGGTAGGAGCGCGCTGCCATCTTTGGGCACCAGGTCGGACGCGTCCAACTGGGGAGTCCACTACATTCTCGCTGCTACCATTCCCTGGAAGCCATGACCTAACCAGTTACCAAACAAAACGAATCACGGGCACCTTATAGGGCAACGTTACTCCTGCATTCATCCATTGCAACGATAACACATGAGAGGGTGGAGCCTGTGAGCGGCGGTGGAAGCTCATGCATGACGGCCGAATCGTTGCGCCGCCTTCGGGCCACTGCGGTAGTAAGTTGCTTGGAGCCTGAAATGCGGCGTGTGGGTAGTCTTGCTATAACACGCGACTGCTGAGCGCAGCGGAATTTCTGCACAGCCATCGGAAAGTTCCATCATGTCCCGAGTGAGAATACCCCCGCAGTCAATTTTACAACCGACACACCAAATCACACCCTGAAGGGTTCACCCAGATGAACTTTCTTTGACAGTATGTCCTGTTATGTGGTATAAGTTTTTTTTTCTTGGTTGGAACTTGAAAGGGTGGCGCAAGATTTGTGATGACTAAAAATAAAATGATCTAGCTTGTCCATGTTTCAAAGCACCCACTTTGTTAGCCAGTGGCTGCTTGCACTGAAAGTGGTTCTCAGTGTTGCTTCAGGGTGCACAGGGTCGGGTCGACCGCCTCGAAACAATCTTTCCTCCAAGCTAGGCAGAAAGATCGACGTTCAAAGTGATATAAAGGTCTGTCAGACCTCCTGACCAACTACTGGATGTAGCGGAGGACAGCGTTTCAAATCCCATATGTTTGGTACTAATCCAAATGTTGTGTACCACAACCGACTCTAGGCTGATTCGTAGGTTAGATCCATTTTTCTGCGCTCAACAGTCTCACATGTGCGCAACTCTCCCGTGATATGAGCGGGTATTTGCCTCGGCACCCTCGGCGATGAAAGAGCGCTACTATTCTGTGGAACAAGCACCCTGATGGATTCGAAGAGGGAACGAAAAAGGGAGTTGTTGAACGTTGGGATGGTGCTCGAGGCCATCTAGAATTTGAAAAAATATTCATTTAGATTATCAGTCGCCATGTGACCCGTCGGAGACACGGATATGAGGTATAACCCGAAAACGGCAAGTTCAACATCTTGGCGAACTGTTCTTCGAGAATTTCTTGACTACCCTACGCCATCCTGGACGTGCGACCCGACCCCAATTTCAGGGGAGCTTCACGAGCCTGCAATGAGGTCCGATCGAACCTTCAGCAAAAAAAAAATCACTGTGTTCCTCTCTTGCCAGGCACTGCTTTCCAATTGCGGCACGTCTTTGCAAATTGTGTCGACTCCCGGTGTCAGTCGCGGCACTCGAAGCGTGCAGGACTAGTGTCCCTGCTTGCTCGATTCGATCTGACGGGGTCAAAACGACGTGAGGACTGAGACAAGTGTTGGATGCCTTCGATTCTTGGTCAGCAAACCTCTCATCAAAGAAGCACGGATATGTCGGATATGGCAAGGGGTACGTGAGTGGTTATCGGCTTTCCATTCGCATCATGATTCAAATTCAGAGTGAAACGGGCACTCGGCGAGTAAAATTGATTTGCGAGTATGGCCGACCCTCTTAACGCCACCACCGTCTTGCAGGTGACGTGACGGCAGTAGCGACCCAGCCCTTTTTAAGAGCACTCGTCTCTCATATATCTCGTTCATCCTCACCGCCATCTTCGCCATCCGTGACCAATGGTTGACTGGCATTCTCCGGCTGAGCTGCAGGCCGACGCTGGTGGGTCGGATTATTCCGCCCCTTTCCCCGTGCTAACGTGAACACGGCCATCGCTAGTCGCCTTCGGTAACTTCATGCATGTCCTCTTTGGCCTCTACATGTAATTCATGCTCTGGACTCGCGCATATATGCGTCGCTCATCCGTTTTATAGATGGGAGTTTGTCACCTCGCTGGACTTTGACTGGCAGTTTATCGCTAGAAAGAAAAAGTTCAAATGGCCACTGGTAGGGCGTCCATCTATTCGATAGTACTTGATGACAATTCCTCCCAAGGCGTTTTATTTTGCGGGTCGTTATTGTCTATTGTTCGCTCTCATAGGAATGTGAGGTTGCCTTCTCTTTGATATCGGTGTCGCTGATCGTCCTTTTCACGCAGTATCGTTGCTCTCAACGTCAGGACGGAGATCGATTGCCAGGGTTTGTATACGTTTAACCAAGTCTTTGGAAATGCCGCCGTCGGACTTGCGAGCATCAATCTGTCGATCAGAACGCAAGTCGATCTTCTGAGATATTCATGCACCGTTCCTTATCTTCCACAGAATGGCGGTATGGTCGCAAAACAAGTATATCGTGGCCTTCCTGGTCATATTAATTCTTGGTCATTGGTCATTCCTATTACATGGTGAGTAGTCTTACACAGTACCGGACATTCACATATCCCATCTTCTAGGGATTCTTCTCAAGGCCGCGTGGATTCAAGATGCTTGTATCATCACGTACACCGACAATCAAATCCTTGCCATTAGCTTTATATATTCCATGGTCTTCGATTTCATCGTCCTCTGCTTGACTGGCTGGAAACTTGCGTTCCCTGCAAGTGGCAGGTCTAAACTCATTGACCTTATATTCAGTGACGGGCTGATTTACTTTGTCATCGCGTAAGTCCCCGCATATATTCACTTGAACAGGTCGGATCCAAGTAAAGCTAACAAACCCATGTAGATTCCTATCCAACCTCATCGCGACGGTAAGCTAAACAATCCTATTACTGCCTGACAAACATTCCAACTGATAATCTCCTTGATTCAAGATTTTCATGCTGATTAATTTGAATGCGGTTATGTCCATCATCGCAAATGTTCCTGCCGCAATTGCGTCAACCGTAAGTGGCCTGGAATCAATATCGCTCATTTGCGTTAACTGTGACCTAGATTGTAGCCTGTCGAGTCGTCCGGAGATTAACAAACTTTACTTCTCAGAAGGAAGTTTACACGTCTGTACATTTGAATACTCGGTTTTTACTCCTCTGACACGTCCACTATATAGCTCGAGTGCTCAGTCAACGGTTGCTTTCCGGCCACCTGGGAATTCGACGGCTCCTCACACCATTTCTATGAAAAGGGGGGAGAGCGTTCATATACAAGTTTGTCCCCTCCGCATAGTGTTGTGCACGCTGAAACGATCAATGGTATGATAGATGAGCTCCCTGGTAAAGGACGGGGACGTGGAGTACGATGCTACGGGAAGAGCTATCCGAGGCGATGACTTCGATCCTGAAGCACAAGTACTCAATGACGAATTCAAAAAGCCCCCATATTAGATTCTCGGTACTGCAGAGGCCACGGCCGCTGCAAACTTACACTCACGCCTCGCAATACCTCGCAAATCGTCGTTACTCGTTGTTGCATCAATCTCGTCAGAGAGTTTGCTTTCAGGTTCCTACGCCCCGTTCAGGCCTTCATCTGGTTGACGAGACTCCGAGATGAAGTCTGGTTATTTGCATTCGTGACCACTTCAGAGAACGGCCGATGTTTTTTCCGTGTGTACTTTTCCGAGTTGAGCCGTGCAATATGCCCTGTGCGTTTACCATGTTCGCGTACCATATTCTTGATACTCTTGACGCGAACACAATTAGTTTGTAGGAGAATAAACTGTACAGGATGTAATCATGATGGCCTGTGTCGAAGTAACTCTTGCCACATTTCCGATGAAACTCGTCTCCAAGATCTCCGACCCAATGTCTCGCTTTCAATGAAATGGAGAACATCATCATGTCATAGCACGAGGATTTGAGTGACTTTGCACGTTGAATTGCTCCCCAGTCATAGACGACGTCACTTCGGGATGTTAAGTGTTTCCGGTTAGTTTAGCACTTCCCCCACGCCGGAGATACGACCGCGGTTAACTAGCACTATCTCCACCAAGCACGAGTTTTGTGGAAGGGGTGCATGGCAACCGTAGGTCTGTAAAGCATTTCAAATGTATCACTTGAGTTGGTGCTCACACCGGCTTCTTGTGTCCGACCGGACTCGCTTGCCCGGATCCGTTTCGGTAGCGGTTCAGTCAGGACTACCACATCGCAAGACGATGAATACCCAAGTTAACCTGACCATCTGCCATCCTCGCTTGTCGTCTGGACAGGATTCCAATGCAGCAGTATTGGCTAGGTCTCTCGTTCCTACTGTTCCACCTGTCAACCACGTTCTCATAAAGGTCGACCGTTTCGGATATTCTGCCAACAATGTTACCTACCAAGCGCTCGGCGAGGCTCCTCATTTCAGGTGTGCCTGTCTTCGGTATCTGAAATACATGGATGTCCGTTTACACACGTGTAGATATTTCGATTTCCACCACGCCCCGGAAGTTCCGCAGTTGGGTGTATCACCAAGGACCCATGGCGTGACCCCGGTGTGGGGGTTTGGGACAGTTGTCGCTTCAACGCTTCTAGAAATTCACACTGGTGAACGAGTCTATGGTTACTTTGCTCCCACACGCTTTCTTGTCCTTCCGGTTACACCCTCCGACGTCAATCGACATATGTTTGCCATCTCTCGCCCTCATTTGCCCAAAGGTATTGTCCTCTCCAATACAAACCTTGCGTTCTTTTCAAGATCTTTAGACAGAAGGCCCTACAATCAAATTACTAGATGCTCTGCAGATCCCCTGTATGACCCATCACCCAATATAGAGGATCTCACCATGCTTTATCGCCCATTGTTCTGGACTTCCTTCTGGTGTGAAGACTGGCTCAACTCTTCGCAGTACCGTGGAGGAGCTTCTCGAATTCTCATTTCTTCAGCTTCAGCCAAAACGGCCTTTTGCCTGGCATATCTCATCCGCAAGCGGGGTGCTGCTTTGAGTAATACCAACCTCGCAAAGCAGGTCATCGGCCTTACGTCCAGGAAGAACTTGGAGTTCACAAAAGCCCTCGGTCTCTACGATCATGTATTGGCGTACGACGACTTCAAAAATGCGACTGTGATGAGCGAACACGGACAAAAGTGGATTTACATCGACCTCTCGGGTAGCGAGAGCTTGAATTCCAGAGTACTCGACCATTTTTCTGCTGCCAAGTCCAATCTCGTTGGTTCTGTCGCACTCGGCCTCACCAATGTGTCGCCATCATCCATGGGCGATTCGGCAGAAAAGTGGTCCACAAATAGCATCTCTTCTCACGACACTTCAGCAGCTTTCGAACTGTTCTTTATGCCAGAGTGGCTCGCAAGACGTAAGAAGGAGCTCTCCATTGAAGAGATCACAAGGTTGCAAAAGCATGCGTGGTCCGGACTGATGCAGGATTGCAAGACATGGGGGGTGGCAATTCGTAGGGTGCATGGAGCAGAGAATGTGAAGATGGCGTATGAAGAAGTCGTCAGATCTGGTATTCCTCCTGACCAGGGCTTTATCTGGAGCATGTGGGATGCGGAAGAGGAGGTGGTGAGCGCGCGTTTGTAGGATTCAGGATTGTTGGAGGTCAACGTCGAGTGGGAATGTAAACACCGGTAATGTTTTTACGGTCCGAAGCCAACATCTCGATTTGGGTATGTCGACGCACCTAGGACACTTCGTCTGCGCGACGAGCGAGTAGGGTCTGCATTGTACATATTCATTACCACTTCAGCAATATTCGCGTTGTATGGCACTTCACCACATACCACAACCTCCGCACAGCGCCGGAGAGCCATACAGAGGCAGGTCGGGATACCTCATCGACGCTTCGGTGCTCAACCGCTGTTCTAGGTCTACGCCCTCGTATCGACGCCAGCCAGATTCCGTCCCCAATAGACATCATTGAGGGGGACAAGGAAACATGGGAGAACCAGATGTACATGACTTTACCGGGCAACAATCCACCTCTCTCCACGACGGACTTTGTTGCCTTTGATCAAGGTGAGTGTCAATCGACATTTCTATGAATCGAGTATTGGTTAAGAGCCAGCGAAGCACTCTGCCTTGCTTCTCTTTACCTCTCCAGAGCTGCAATGTACCATAATGGCACTAGCTGACGTCTTCATAATTCAGGCAACTCGAATCCCAAGCATATGCGCGTCACCACCTGGAACTTGCCAAACTCGGCTAATCTCACCCGTGAATGCGATATACCCCTCGCTGTAGTGGTGCAACCATTCGCGGACCTCGACCCTCGAGAAGAGCCTGTTCCCCTGGTCGACTGTGGGCCGAGTGGCCCTGCGAGGTGTGCCCAATGCAGGGGATATATCAACCCGTGGTGTACGTGGGTCGCTGGTGGTAGCCGATGGAAATGTAATTTGTGCTCCCACGAAACAGAAGGTTCGCATGACTCTGGTCGCTTTTGGCTCATGACTGGACAGCATATGTTAGTTTCACAGGAATATTTCAGCAACTTGGATCCAAATTTTATGCGTTTAGACCACGCCAACCGCCCCGAGCTGAACAAGGGTACTATTGACTTTGTTGTCGAATCTGATGAGTACTGGGCACCACCTCCTTTGCCAAAAGTGGCGCCAACCTACTTCACTCCCGAACCCCCGCCACCGACACCCCGAGAGCCAGTCCCGTTGCACTATCTGTTCGCCTTTGACGTTTCTGTCAATGCAGTCAGGTCTGGTTTTCTTCAGTCCGCTTGCAGTATTCTCTTGGACGTTCTGTACGGAGGTACTGTTGCTGATGGGTCAACGTTTAAGCCCTGCTTTCCACATGGATGCAGAATCGGGATTATTACCTTTGATCAGACACTTCACTTTTATAACCTGTCTGTGAGTGGTGCCAGAATTGCACCGGTTTACAGTTGACTGTTCACTAGGCAGGTCTGCCTCAGGCACACCAGCTTGTGGTGGGGGATTTAGAAGAAATCTTCCTTCCTTTGTGTGATGGACTATTCGTTGACCCATGGGAATCGAGGTGCGTTTCGAGGTTCGGGTGTCATCACGTTGCACCTGATGTGCTGTGGTAGGACAGTGGTCGAAAATCTGATAGGTTCGTTAGTGGAACGCAACAGCCAGACTGTTATTGGAGAGTCGTGTCTCGGTGGAGCTCTTATAGCAGGGCTCGCTTCCTTGGTGTGTCCGGAGTTTTATCTTACAGGGCTACCTTAACGATACACCTCAAGGCTGGTCGAGGCGGTCACATTGTCACGTTTCAATGCACTATGCCTACGATTGGTCCGGGTGCTCTGGAGGGCCTGACGGATGAAGGCCACGTTTATGGTACAGATAGAGAGTGCACCCTCTTTATTCCTCGGGTACGAACATGGCGTGATATCGCCGAGGAATGCTCTGACGAAGGCATTGGCGTGAGTATGTTTCTGGGCATGAGCAGAACCATCGACCTTGGTTCGATTGGTATGATAATTTCAACATTCTGTCCCTCAATCTGACAAAAGCGTGCACAGGCATCGTCCCTTCTACTACTGGCGGGGAACTGTTCTTCCATCCTCGATATGACCCTGTACGTGACCAAATCGTACTCGCCTCTCAGCTGCGGAGGTTGGTTACGCGGACCACCGCATTCAGCTGTGTAATGCGAATTCGCTGTTCTAATGGTAATGCTCTGTGTCTTCCATTTACTTTATCTTCCATTTCGTTTTTCCAAGGTCTGCGAGTGTCGAAATACTACGGGAATTTTCAAGAACGCTCACCCACGGACCTTGCGCTTGGTGTTTTCGATTCTGACAAGGCCGTGTCCGCATCAATTGCACACTCTCAAGCATTGGATGAACGCCAATACGCGTATTTGCAGTGCGCGGTCCTGTACACGTCGGTCGATGGCTATCGACGAGTGCGGACATGTAATCTTGCCCTACAAGTAGTATCTCTGGCGGGTAACGTATTCCAGTATGCCGACATGGACGCTGTGGTGTGCCATCTCGCTCGGTACTGTGAGTTGATGGCATCAGTCCTTGTGATAGCTCGTTGACATTCCGGACAGCTGTGGCGAGCTTGTCTACGCGACGGATGGCTCAGATCAGGGAAGATTTGACAGATACCTGTTCCTCAATTTTACTCGGGTACAGGCTTAACTGCGCGATGGCTATAGCACAAACGCAAGTAAGCGAGTCGATTCTGGACTCTTGTGCTCCTCTGATACAGCCCATAGCTGATAATACCGGAAGCCTTCCGAGCGCTTCCGCTTTACATTCTAGCTATTACCAAGACCAAACCCCTAAAAGGCTCGTTCTCATGGCTATCGAGTGAATTTCAGCTCAAAGTTGCGTGTAGGACGTAATGTTTCCGCGGATGTTCGAAATTACTATGCTAAGAAGATCCTTTCGATGGGTGTCCGCAACACGATGCAGCACCTTTATCCCCGCCTTCTAGCGATCCACGACCTGGACGAAAATGCAGCACTCCCCGATCCAACTACTGGCCAGGTTTATTTCCCGTCGATTATGCGAAACAGCCATACTTTTATGGAGGGGCATGGCGTCTATCTCATAGGTATCTCGAAGACACTATCTGCAATTGGCGATTATAGCAACTCACGACTGATTGATAGACAATGAAGAATTCGTGATCTTCTGGGTAGGCGCAAGCGTCTCACCTCAGATACTCCTTGACCTGTTCGGCGTTGACGATATAGTCGCCTTGAATCCAAGCAATATGGTCAGTTTTGTCGTGTAATGACATGCAATTACTCTCAAAGCTATTTACGCAGACGGAACTCCCTATTCTGGACACCCGGCTGTCGCAACAAGTTCGATATATCCTCGGCTACCGTTACGGCCAACGTGGACGCGTTCCAAAGATGCTTGTAGCCCGTCAGAATTTGGACGGGATGGAGATAGAGTTTAGCGACATGCTCGTCGAGGACCAGAACAATGGCACGATGTCATATATCGACTGTGGGTCGCCTTTTCCAAGTAGCAAAAACGGCATACATGCGGTTCCAGCTGACCCGCTTTTGCAGATCTCTGCCTCGTTCACAAGCAGATCACTGCTGCGGTACGTAACGTCTTCGCCCTTTCCACCGTGTTCGTGTCTCATCGAATGAAACTTAGTTTACGAATGGTGGTTCTTTTTCTTCGAGTACCAGCCTGCGGGGGTCGCCGTGGTAGATTGGGCGATTGTCATTTTGTTGGACCTCATATGTACCCTTGGCATTTTGCAGAAACGTCTCGAACACATTCCACAGCATCTGTTACCGTGTGCCGTCCTCCAAGAGTATGATTCGGGTAATGTCCACCAAGCGAGATTCTGTCAATGAGGCCTGAGGTCCAAGTTCCCGCGCCGGGCTTATGGTTTCGATGTATTCCATTTGGATATCGCCAGACTGAGAATCTGGGGCATGTCTGGCGGTGACTCGCAGTACTCTTCGGGGTTGTAGTTGGCATTCCGGGCCCTACTTCTGACATGCTACGCGATAATTCCAGAGAGTTTGATCTTTCGTAGCTGGACGGCCGACGATATCACTGGAACATGCGGCTACCCAAGCTTTGCGTCAGATTTGGAGGCAGTATACTTGGGCTGTCATTCAAATTGACTTTTACAATAAGATCTTCCTTGTGGGCAAGCATCCAGCTACCAGAAGGGGAGGGGAACCTACGATTGTTATCTCTGCGCCAAAGAGAGGACGATCATTTCGTGGATAGTGGTCATATTGAACGTGCGAGCGCAGAATTGGCCACATATTCACGTTCAAACATGACGCGTGACGCGCGACTGACAGTGATATCGACTTTATTTTTCCCACTCCTGTTGGAAAAACAAGTACGTGGAGTTGCGCTGTTAGCTCAGGTGCTGAGTGCACCCGTGTAGAGTGGACGTATCGTATGAGGAGGCTGTCAACATTTGATGCCACACAGCAAGTCTATCAGAATGACTCGTCTAGTGCCACGATGCTATTATGTAGTAGCCGATGTCGTCTGGGGTTGATGACACGATGGCAGTGCGAGCGCCGCGGACGAGATGTCGCACGTGTTCACCGCGGCCGCGGGCGTCTGTCGCTTTCGTCGCCACCGGCTATTGCTGTGATGCTGAGAGGCCGCCCCGTTTCTACCCCGGCGAATCCGCGAACGGGTACAGTAACAAAGCGTATGATGAAGCCAGCAGACAGCGAGGCCAGTCACCTGGCCATTCTCACGAACAAATGACAGACCTCCGCGGCGAGTCTCAGGCTTGAGAATGGCAGTCGTTGGGCTCTCTTCGTCCGCTTGTGGTGGGGGTGCTGGCGTCGCAGTTCTTCTCTGGCACGTTTTGATAGCAGGATGGCAAACACTCGGGCATTCTCGCGCAATGGAGCTCTGGGACATCCCGAAGCAGGAGTATCGCAGAAGTTGGAGACGCCGAAGCGAGCGCAGTGGATAGCAACCAACTACGATGCGGAGTTACTCCAGTCGCGGGTCTACTGTCCCTCCTTCCCGAGAACTGGGCAAGTCGGATGGAGACTCGGAATGATCAGCAAGAAAGGACAACAAGTGCCAACGCTGGCCCACTTTATTCCCTGGGAGAAGACCATAACACCCTTCGGTGGACTCCATGCCTCAGAGCGGGAGGTTCTCCGTCGCTGCCATATGTGCGCTCCCATCTCGGTCCACTGGATCTGACCAAGTCCGCAAACGGCGCACTGATTTCCGCGGACCGTGCGTCTCAGCGCATTACTTCCAGCAGTAGGCTATTCGGTT
>JBBPTZ010000246.1:0-29643 GCA_038094315.1 Phylloporus cf. tubipes | reverse complement strand
CTTGAAATCCGCCTCCAGCGCGTTCCCAGGCTGGCCGTGGGTCTCTGGAACGCAACTATGGGCGACTCGGAAGCGTTCGACACCTCAGAAATTCATCGGTTTCGAGCATTCCACCGCGTCCAGTCTTCGTGACCCGATTTTCATCCTGCGCAAGGAGGTAAGAGATTGCTTTCGCCAATGGGCCGCACAACGGCCACCAAGGTTGCTTGGCCCGCCAAGTCCTACCCGACGTGCTGACTTACCCAAACGTGAACGTGGAAGAATGACAACTTTTCCCCATTCATTGTAGAAAAGGGTAAGGTCCCCGAAAGGGATCCACTTCCATATCAGCGTGTCCTCGTTGAATCCTGTGTCGTCTACACTCGGAAAGCCATGGTACGGCAATCATTTGTGTAACGTCGAATGGTATAGCCTCCTTCACTCACCCCAGGAACTGTGATCGAGTTCTGAGAATCGAGCTGTATGGTTCGTGTCTCATGGGAACACCACCGTATAGCTCATCGTCCCCTGGGCACCTGCAGGAAACTGGGGATAGGTATGTTTAGCTATTCCCCTTAGTCTTTCACTAAACAGAGGTGATCATATGACACACCAGTCGGTAGCGATACTCCTGAATCTCGACATTCTGGTTTTATTTTTCGCTCGCTGTCCCTGCTTGACGGAATGTCAGGTCGGTGTGCCCAACTTCTTCCCACCGGGCCGCATGCTGGGCGAGTGGGCTGTGTGCAAAGACGTGCACTGAAAGAGGAAAAGGGGCATTTCTCGCAGTATAAAGAGGCAAACCACAGAACGACTCACCATCAGCAAAACAACCTCTCTCTCGAAAGCCAACTCACCCACTCACCTACAAAGATGTTCTCCCGCCTCTTCACTCTCCTCCCCGTCGCTGCCCTCGTTGCAGTCGCCGCCGCGGCTCCCAGCGAGCTCGAGGCCCGTGGTGTGTCCCAGTGCAACACGGGATCTATGCAGTGCTGCAACAGCGTCACCACAGTCCGTGTTCCCAAGCTCCAAATGCTATTGCACTCCGGGCTGACTATTGTTCTCACTCTAGTCGAACGACGCATCCCTCGCTTCCCTCGCTGGGTTGCTTGGGATTGTCCTTCCCAGCGTTGACGTCTTGTCGGGTTGAGCTGCAGCCCGATCACAGCGATCGGTACTGGTACTGGTGCTGCGTGCACCCAGCAGCCGGTGTGTTGCACTGGAAACAACTATGTAAGTCGATCTTCCACAGACAGCAATAGTTCTGACCGGCGTGCGTACAACAGAACGGGTTGATCAACCTTGGCTGCACTCCCATCAACCTCAGCTTGTAAAACAAGGTCGAAAGTGATGCTTTTGCGTTAGTTCAGATAGTATGTACGATAACAGACGGGGTTTTTAAGGAATAGGTCGTTCTTCAGTGTCGCTAGGATTAGAATGTGCTTGAATATCGTCGATAAATGCCGAGTTGAATCAGGCTGACTTTGAATGGTGCGAACTGCAAGGATGAATCAAAGATCAGTAGTTGTAACAAAGGGAAAGATCGTGCATTTAGCACAGGTCGTCCGTGGCGATCTCGAGATCACGTTGCACTATTGGCTTCAAGTGGGGAATGCGCGCAAGTTCCAATGCTCGAATGTAGCCCAATCGCGAACGCATGCCCGGCGTGATATGACCATATGTTCCATCGAACCAATCTCTAATTTGGATATCAGATCTTCAGAACGCATCAAGACGACGATTGGCAGAACGTTACCGTTGCCACGTAGTTCGAGTGCCGCGGCCCGTGCGCGCCCATGTGTGAAAGACGTTTCCTAAACTCCAAGTTCGATCCAATGCTGACAACGTCAGTGAGCGTTCGGGCGTATCCGACTCCTCGGATGAGCTGGCATCGAGTCATTCACGTTCTTACCACTACCACCGAAAAAAGGAGGAACATTGCCGCGTCAAACACGAACCCGTCGCAGACTCAGATATCTTGTGTGGGCGCGTCGCTGTGCCTGATCCTGGGCTGGCCATCATGGGATAGCGGAACGTCCAGCGGGCGGCGCAGTAAATCCAAGGACTCACGTGTCCGAGCGAATAAGTTGGAATCCCGATACACATTCCGAATCAGCGGCCCAACAATTCGTCTCTGTGATGTTTGGCATGAGGTCGCCTTCATCGTTGTCTCGTTCAAGAGTCGTCGTCGTTCAAAGTAAAACCTGGGTCCGCACAAATGCCAATGTCGCACCCAAACATGATCATGATCATGGCAAAACTCGCCGATGTTTAGCATCGCCATCATCAGGCCTCATTGTACTGTCAATACAAAGTTTCGAGATCCCAAAATGGTCACCGTCTTGATAATTCTACGTCGAAAGGCATGGAAAGGCATGTACATACGTCGGACGTGATCCTTTGTCTCCAGCCTGAGGAACACCGTTGTAGAGCTCATCCTACGTTATGAACGACCCCATCATTGCAGCATCTTCTGAACCTCTGCACTGCGTTCGATTCATTTCACTGGTACGCCAATACTGTTTTTTCTTCTTTTTTTCGTGACGGAACGCCAGGTAGTAGGTATACCGCACCAAGTTCTTCCCATCGCCAGAGGTGCGCCCTCGACGAGCAGGCCGTGACAAGGCAAAAAGAGGCTTTCGTCGAGGCATAAAAAGGCCAACGCACGAAACGGACGCGTCGTCCACAAAGAAACACGACCACTCGTCTCCCACAACCTACTTTACCAACACAAGACATGTTCTCCTGCCTCGTCACCTTCATTTTCGTTGCTCGAGGTCATGGTTTGAAATGCTTATCTGTCGAGCTGTGAATGTGATGATCGACGTACGCTCTGATTGCATAATGATCATCTGACCATTCCCTTGATCGTGTCCCACTTAGTTACCTTTATCCTTGCAGTTCACACAACTACAAAACTCATACGTGATCTGATCCGAACGATACTTGTATTCTTTCAGGCACATTTAAACGCAAACGACACAGTACATTCTTTGACCACCACCTTGGTCAAGTTACCATATATATACTACTCAGTGATTTCTGATTTCAGCCGTTTACAAGCTGAGGTTGATAGGGGTGCAGCCAAGGTTGATCAACCCGTTCTATTGTATGCACATCAGTTATAACTGTTACCATCTGCTCATGGAGGATCGACTTACATAGTTGTTTCCAGTGCAGCACACCGGCTGTTGAGTGCACGTAGCACCAGCTCCCGTGCCGAGCACCGTGAGCGGGCTGCAGTTAAGCCCGACAAGACCGTCGACGCTGGGAAGAACGATCCCAAGCAACCCGGCGAGGGAGGCGAGCGATGCGTCGTTCGACTAGAGTGAAAGCAATAATCAGCCCGGAGTGCAACAGCATTCGATGCTCGGGAACACGGACCGTGGTGACGCTGTTGCAGCACTGCATAGACCCCGTGTTGCACTGGGACACACCACGGGCCTCGAGCTCGCTGGGAGCCGCGGCAGCGACTGCAATGAGGGCAGCGACGGGGAGGAGAGTGAAGAGGCGGGAGAACATCTTTGTAGGTGAGTGGGTGAGTTGGCTTTCGAGAGAGGGGTTGTTTTGCTGATGATGAGTCGTTGTATCACACACCCTTTATACAGCGGCAAGTGCTCTTTTCTCCTTCCAGTACGCACCTTTGCACACAGCCCAGTTGACCAGCACGCACCACCCTGGGAAGAGGGCTGGCGTACCAACCTGAAGTCTCGTCATGCAAGGATAAGATGAGAGAGAGAATACCAGTATGTCGAGATTCAGGACCATCATTGTTTGCTGGTAATGTCATATGATCAACTCCATTTGGTGCAAGGACCAATGAGAACGGACTCACACGGCAGCGAATTCCTCGTCAAAGTCTTTCCTCAGGGGCTCAGGGGATGATATGATGAAGGGCATGTTCGTGACGTGCAATGAGCTATACGACAGTGCCTGTGTGAGATAATGATTATAGTTTGACGTACACGAATACTTA
Source organism: Phylloporus cf. tubipes (assembly GCA_038094315.1). Classification (NCBI taxonomy): domain Eukaryota; kingdom Fungi; phylum Basidiomycota; class Agaricomycetes; order Boletales; family Boletaceae; genus Phylloporus; species Phylloporus cf. tubipes. The sequence goes on along the minus strand of JBBPTZ010000246.1, from coordinate 25,688 downwards.
TCATGGGTCCCAGTGCAACACACAGGTTCACAACTCGCTGATGTGAAGAGGGCCCTTTCGGGGACCTTGAAACTTTTATCGTGGCGGTGATTTGATTGGGTAGGGTGATGATGGAAAGTCAACGCCACGTTGGACTTTGGCTGCCAATCGGGTATTTGGCGGAGCCAAGACCCTGCGGTCGTCGTGCGGCCCAAACGTCCAGTGCTGCCCAAATGTTCCGTGTTCCCGTGATGTACGGCCCAGGCACGGTGATGTGCCCAACGGACTTCTGCGACTTTCCATGTAGAGATCGGTGCCCACGATGTTCGCGCTTTGGCAAAGGCGAGTACGCCGTGCTGTAACGAAATACTGTGATGTTCCTCTCTTTTCTTCTTCCAGTGGTCGTAGGGCGGAAATGACGAGGACGCCAGGGACAGGGAGATTTCGGGTAGTCACTGAACTCCCTCGTCGAATGGAATGGATGTCCAGCTTCCAGGCCCAAACGTCTCTGTCGTTCGCGTCACTTCCAGCGCTGAATCGGACTCGGGAGAGAGTATTCCACGGTGTTCTGGATGCTCATCGTAGCAGTCCCTACTGCGCTTGCCGTGATACACTCTGAAGACCTGACCTCTAGTTTGTTCTTATTATTGTCGATAGGACGAACCATGCTGGACGTGTGCTCAAGATCGCATCTGAGCACTCGATCTTGTGTGCATTCCCACTCGAAGCCATTAATCCGGCGTGATCTTGAGGTCGTGCATCCTGTTATATGTCTGACGACCTGTGCGCGTGAAGATTAGTGTACGTGCTGAAGTATGAGTGATTCCCTTTGCCATGATCGCTGATCTTTCATTGCTATCCAAATATTGATCTGGCCGTTGTCTGTCCGCATGAGCAATGGTTCCCAGGTCGGAAGCTGTCACCTGGAGCCAAAACCTACTTGGACAAAGATGCCATCCATTGCAGTTTGAAGGGTGGATTCGACTCGGAGTCGTACAACACAGATCGATTCCCACGGCCCTTATTTGGTTTCAAACTTGTCTCCAGCGATCTTCACCTTTTTGTCTTTACCATCATGCTTATGACTTATGCGTCGGAAGTGTCACAGGAAAATGTTTCGGGTAAGTGATACGCAAAGAACCTGCCAATCGTACCGAATTGCCGCTGTCACTCATCAGTGGGAAATTTATGCTCGAATGACCGTTCAAAATGTCATAGGCGAGTCGGCGAGCAAGCAGAGTGACTTATGCATTCGAGAATCCGCTCAGTCAACTCGGACGTGTTCTCTAGATCCTTTTTCACTGGCCCGTTTAGACAACTTCAAGTTGTTAGAAGTGTTAATTTGTGGCGCTTGGTAAGCTTCGCATATGTCATAATGAGAGGCGATGTCACTCGATGGTGTTGACCTGCCCACACGATTTTCTTGTTATATTTAACACATGACCCAACCTCACCGACAGATCCCTCTCACCCAGCCTTGGCTGAATATCATGCATGTAGGTCCAGGTTTGTTTGGGATTGGCGCAAAATCTGCTCGATTCAGATGACGTTCTCGGCTAACACACCCGAATTTTAGATAGACTCGGAGGGCTGACAGTGGAAGCGACTCAGATACCATTTTGTGATTCGTAATAGTGGCTGCAGGGCAGAAGCCCAGCGCTGCCGTGACATGCGTATATGTTGGAGTATAAAAAGGGGAGTGTCCGGCTCTCGGACCAATAACCCACAAAAAAAATGTTGTCTCGCTTCTTCACTCTTTTCCCCATCGCTCTCCTTGTTGTTCTAGCCGCCGCCGTGCCAATCAATGACGGTGGTAGTGATGGAAGTGGCGGCGACAATGGCGGCAATAATTCTGGTGGCGGCAATAATTCTGGTGGCGACAATGGTGGCAATAGTTCTGGAAAAAGTGGCACGGGTACTGCTGGTAACGGGCACTAGCTCTGGCGGTAAGCCCAAGACTCACAGTAACTTGAACTGTTTCCAAATTGATTTATCTGCAGGATATCCTCTGCGGCTCCGAGGCCTCCATCACCTTGCAGCTGAGTCAGTTTCACCGTCGGTATTGGTTGTGACTGCTGTACCAGTGTCGCACAGGTGAGTTAACTCGATGTATAATGCATTGGTGCTTCCTACTGCGAATTCACGCTAATGGCTCTTTTATTTTCTTTTCCATTGTGACTTGTCAAGGGTGCCTGCACTTCCATCACCCCCACCTTGTCGAGTACACGATATACCCCTGGGGTCATTTTTGCATCAGTCGCTCGTTTATTTTAATATTGTTGGTATTCACGGCTTGTTTTGGAGATCGAATGTCATTTTATAAAGGCTCGATCAAGGCAAAACTTGAGTACTAATCATTGTCGTATGTTCCGGGGTTTTACATATATGAATGATCCTTGTGGGGGCGAGCGATCAACGCTTGATGCTGGTCCCCAGGATCGCGGCACATGGCTCATAGACGGGCTGGTCACCAGACTACGCGTCACTGTCAACACTGGATGGGTGTCAGGAAGAGGCATTTCTCGCGCGAGCGCGCCGATGGGTCAGCTTCTCTGGCCTACGTTGTTGCCTGATTGGATGCTGGTGGCAACCGTTCTGATGGGTTTTGGCATTCGAATTGCTAATTATCATTGTCGTCAATTGAACAGACCACAGTCATCGGTGACGGTATTGGCGTGCCTCCGCGATTGGGCTCGATTTCAGCGCTCGTGTGCGTTCCCACCTGAAGGCCATCAACGCGGCGTGATCTCATCGGTGCATGTGATGATCGACGTGATCTCTGATGGCATAGTGATCATCTGACCATTCCTTTGATCACAACCACCAATCGTCCAGTTGTTTTTATCCTTGCAATTCACACACTACCACAAAACCCGTACATGATCTGATCTGAATGAAATATGTATTCTTTCAGGCACATTTAAACACTAGCGACGCGATACATTCTTTGGCCACCACCTTGGTCAAGTTACCATATGTACACTATTCCAATAACACATTTCGATTCCAGCCGTTTACAAGCTGAGGTTGATGGGAGTGCAGCCAAGGTTGATCAATCCATTCTGTTGTACGCACATTGGTCAGAGCCGTTGCCGACTGCTCGTGGAAGATCGACTTACATAGTTGTTTCCGGTGCAGCACACCGGCTGTTGAGTGCACGTAGCACCAGCTCCCGTACCGAGCACCGTGAGCGGGCTGCAGTTAAGCCCGACAAGACCATTGACACTGGGGAGGACAATCCCAAGCAACCCAGCGAGGGAGGCGAGCGATGCGTCGTTCGACTAGAGCGAGAGCAATAATCAGCCCAGAGCGCAACAGCGTTCGATGCTTGGGAACACGTACTGTGGTGACGCTGTTGCAGCACTGCATAGACCCTGTGTTGCACTGGGACACATCACGGGCTTTCAGCTCGCTGGGAGCGGCGGCGGCGACTGCAACGAGGGCAGCGACGGGGAGGAGAGTGAAGAGGCGGGAGAACATCTTTTAGCTGAAGGGTGAGTTGGGTTGCTCGAGAGACGGGGTGTTGTTTGGTGATGGTGAGTCAGTATGTGGTATGCCTTTTTATACGGTGAGGGCAACCTCCTTTCCTTCTCTGGGCGCATAGCATGCTTGGCGAAGGCACCCCTCAGTGGGAAGAGGTCGAGCGCACGGACCTGACATTTCGTCACGGAAAAACAACACGGAGAAAAAAATTCGAGGTCCTTGCGAAAAGGAGACGTACGACCACCGTTACTGGCTGGGCATGCCATACGACCACTGCCCGCGAGTGTCAGTGCTCGAACCAATGAATACACACGCAACATGACGGAGAAAACCGGAGCTTCATACTTTCCGCGATAGGGAACCACGAGAAAACGATATGGTTACTGAACAGTGCCTTGGTGAGACAATGACTCGGCAAGCATGCAATGTTGGGTCCTATCACGATGATATGAACAAGGGACCATCATGGAGCTTGAGCAAACAGAGAATTGGTTGGTGGGATGGTCACAACGTCATAAACAGAGATTACAAAACTCCTTCAGGAACTTTGCTGCGTTGGCGCGTCCGCATTTGTCGGCCAAGAGTCGGGGAGATTGTGCGGCGAAGGCCATGTTCCTCGACATGCAATCGTAAGTTATGAACACAGGATGTCATCGATTCATACCAAGTTTACACCGTGAGAAATTCTAATGGGGTGCCAGAGTCGTCTGGTCCCGGAGGCTTCAAGTTCCCAACACTGTCTCAGGCAACGTCGAAAGGCTCGTTGTCGACACAGCGCTCAACCTACAATCTATCGGACATTGTAAACCACTTTTTTGATGACTGTCGTCCTCCTGAATGCGCACTCACTTTTTTTTTCTCTACCAGCGCCATATACCACGTTCTCATACACACCATCCCCATCGCCTCCGACTATGACCTCTTTGGTGATCCGACTTTCGACGCGTACAGGTTTATCGGAGCTGTCATTTTTCCGACGAGCTGCTCACACACCGGGTCTTTCTCAAAAGGGCATTTTGACAGCGAAACGTCTTAGTATAACTTGACGCTCATTCCCCAATGGATTTTGTCGAGAAGATGACAGCACGTAGGTGGTTTGCATTGGCATTGCCGGGATTAGGGGTGCTTATATGCGCGTCGGACAGGCGTCACCAACTTCAGATTCGTTGCACGCACCCCATTAGCATCGCAAGGTCATCAATCGAGCAGAGTGTGTCAATCACTAGTCGATTGGACGGATCCAATTTAAACACCAGACGCAGAACGCAACCTCTCCTGCTGAGCAGTAACCCTTCGCAGGGACGTGTCATGGAACGACCTTTGACCCGACACAAGCACGTCCAGGTACATTTCAACTGTCCCACAGTCTGGACGCAAAACCGTATACAGGTCTCAAGTTTGGTCTCATCCCAGGCACTTTATCGTTCTCTTGTTCTCAGTAGTTCATCGACTCGCGTAAGAAAGCTTTGTTCTGGCTAGGTCTGGTGCTAAGCCTCACAGGTGCCGACAACATACCTATGATGCCCGCCTGTCCTCGGACAATCGGGAAGCGCTAGTTCTTTGACTTGAACGGCAGATCTATGCTACCCTAACTCCACTACGCACGCCACTTACTCACCAGCGTATACTCTGAGCCTTGGACAGTCGTCAAACTCTTACTTTAAGCCCGCTAGTAGTGCAACTTCTAGTAGTAGTTACGCAAAATATGTCGTCGAAATTTCGTTCGACAGAGTTCTTTTTACTCAACTGCATCCTGCAGGTTCAAGACCTCGACATCTCATTCCTGTTTTCCAGCATTCCTACTTGCGTAAAAGTCCGCGTTTAACGGTCAGGTGCTTGCGCATACCACAGGACGGCATCATCTCGATTGTCGATGTCATATCACGGTCTCACACGGGCGAAACACGAAGTCAGTCCTTCAAAGTGTCAGGGATGTTCTGGTACAGGCTGGCAGCGCCCCGCTCACCACAGAGCCGTCGATGCCCGTTAGTCTGGAGTTCAACCGTTTTGGGCTCGCCATTTGAGGACGTGGGAGGCCTCGTTTCTAAGTGTATTGACAGCACCTACCCCATATTTACTTTTTTTAGGGATATCCGCTTCGGGACTAGACTTCCATCGTGGTCCACGGCTGACTGCTATTTTCGAGCTTTGTGTGTAGAACGGGCAGGTACGTCGGAGGAACACCAATGTGGAGCACGTTCGTGGAATATGTTCGACACCAGTCAGGAGCCGCTCGGATGAATCATGCTCGGTAGACAAGTGATCAGGTCTGTCCAAAATGACATGTTTGAGGCGGGAGAAGGCGGAGGACGAGCGACTGGTTTGAAATGATGTGGTGAAGACCTGAGCAACAAATAAACGATGTGATACGCTAGTTGGGGCATTAGGAAATGTGCCCTTGACTCTTGAGAAAACCGAATAAAAAATGGATTCTGGACAAGCCTAGTAACTGCTGATGCTCCAAAAAAACACAGGTTTTCTGATACGCCCTTGACCCACCGGATCAATCGAACAAGTCTCGCACAGCGACTTTGCTTGACTGGTCAGCTTTTGCCGGTTTTTGTCCAACCATCACTCCCGAATGTCCAAGAGTTGGAACAGGGTTGGCCGAGGTACAGGAACGCTTTTTGTTTGGCTTTCGCAAGAAACGACACTTGTGTTTTCCTTGTTCGATCAGGGGACGAGCCGTTCAGCAACAACGCTCTGCAGATGGCATGCCAATCAACGATACCGTCTTCTACGGATCTGGAGCTTTACCTCTCGGCCTTCTGAACCATTGGTAATGCAGCCCAGCCTATTTTCCAGTTAAAAGGGGGGGAGGATCCAGTCCCAGTTCCCAAAACCAGAGGTTATGTCCGAGTGTCAGCACGCACTCTGTAAATATGCTCTCTCACCTCTTCACTCTTTTCCCAATCGCTGCCCTTGTTACTGTCGCCGCCGCCGAGCTGAATAGCAGTATTTGTAGCAGGGACGGCAGTTGCCTCCTCGGCGGTAGCAATTTCCAGGACATCGACCTTGCACCCCCGACAACTAGATTCCAAATTAATGCAAGACCTTCTTCCTAATATGTCACCCATTGGTGTCGTAGTAGTACGTACCTGAATTTCATTGACAGAAACTCAGTTTCGCAATGGCGTGGATTGCAAGCGACTTGGAATATTCGTAGTTCGTTATCGGTGATCAGTGCCATGTCGGATGTGCACTTGATCGTGTAATCGAATACAAGTGCTTTGAAACCACAGATGCGGGGCGTTTGGTGTTCCTGTTATGGCTGGACGAAAGGAAGAGCGTTGTAAAATGATCGTGCAGTCCATACAGCTGTTTACGACCCAAGGGCCACGGAGGCGCAGATCGAAACGGGAGCGTAGGTGAAACCCACTGTATCAGGAATGTGTCAAGAAGTCGCGTCGCTTCGGGCACGCGTTTGGGTGTCTAGCTTTTTGGACCAGGGACACTCGAACAGCATGTTTTCTCGCCTCTTCCCTCTTCATCATTGTGCTCGCTGCTGTCGCGGGCGCCGCACCAGATTTGGAAGATAGTGGTGACAATGGCAATCATACTGGAGGCGACACCGGCAGCGGCAGGAACGATAACAGCAATCATACCGGCGGGGGCACCAGCGGTGGAGGGAATGACAATAGTAATCATACGGGCAGCAGCAATAGTGGGAGTGGTGGAAATGATGGCAATCATACGGGCGGCAGCGGTAGCAGTGGAAGCAATAGTGGCAACCATACTGGCGGCAACGGTAGCAATGGCAGCGGGCCCGGAAACTAGGTGAGCGCAACCTCTGTTTGCAACAGCGAGTTTTTGACGCAAGATGACTAGATCCGCGTCATCGTCGGTCAGGTCACGATATTGGTGGTCTGCTTGCAATACTGTCGCAATGGTGAGTCGACTCCATGTGTTGGATCCTAGCGAATTCGCATTAATCGCACCTTTTCCCTCATCGTTCAGTTGACGACAAGCCACTTGAAATCAGACCTGCATCATTCGTTCGTTTGCCCGACATTGGCAGGTTTCGGGGATCAAATGGCTCGTATGTGAATCTGGTCCATGGCTGAAGTTCGTTAGTTACATATGCGAACGATTGGATGACGAGGTGCGCTAAAATTTCCAGAACCATATTAGGTAAAGCGAGAGAGGGCTTCCTCGATCCGGGAAAAACCAACGTACAGTATTGGTAGGCAGTTGCTTTGAACGTGACTGGTCCCGGGACTCGGAGCGGACCTTTTAGTCAACAACCGAGGCCCAAACAGTGGTGATAGGAGCGGTCCATACTTATGACTTACTGGCGATGGCGAAGACCAGATGCGAAGTGGAAATGCAGATATGAATCTGGGTCATCCGACGACGCCAAATGTCGACATGTCGACTCCTCCGAATCGCACGTTCTGTGCGTGACTGCAAGGCAACACGGAGAAGAAAAAGTTGGATTTCAGGAAAAATCGAGGCTTATGGGGAACTACCTGTCAAATCGATGGATATGCGCGTAACAGGAGTCCGCAAGGTCGTGAATGTCGTTGGAACAGACTGGGACCTCGTCGATCGTGGGAATTCGGTAGTTACACCATGACCCCGTCCAAGTTGCGTGTCGCGTTCATTCACCCAGACTTGGGCATCGGTGTGTTCCAGTTTTTTTTTTACGCAACAGGCTTAGGTCCAAGTCCTTAGGCAATCAGTTTCGCAGCTCGGAGTCGATCATTGTCTGCGCCGTTTTAGCAGTCGAAGGCGACATGCCGACGCTCGGGCATCACATTGTTACGTCGACACGCCGTTGGCGCAAAGTGTAATTGCTTACCTCTGAGAGCATTGGTCCACAGGTGGTCCTCGAGAAACTCATGGGTGGACCTTTACTTGACTGATAACCCGGGAGTTGCAGAAGAACGAATTGAGGAACGGTGGCCTGACTTTTTGGATCGTAGCGGGACATCAGGCGAGTACTTTGGTCTCACTGAAATTCGTCTGATAGATTGTGGAACTCTTGCCAAGGGTGTAGACAACCTTTCGATCCCCCTTGCAGTCGTGCCTCTGAATTCAGGTTAGTCGTTGGAACAAGTCGCACCCGCACCCCTGCCCGGGAATCACTCGATCTAGACGGGGCGTTGGTTTGTTTATGTCTCCCGCGTCGCATAGTTCTGGACCAGCATCGGGAAAAGCCGTAAATGCTACCAGCGTCGACTGCCTTCTGCTTTGTTCCGGTGCTTGGGGCCATTGTAAAGACTCCGCAGGCCTGTGCTTAACACTCGAATCAACTGTTCCTTCAAGCAACCTGCCGTCGACCCTTTATGGCACGCGCTTCGTTTCTAGGGATTACTGCGATGTTTAAGGTGTCCCCTGGGGACGCTTTGGTGTGCTGGCACTCTCAAGCGCTACAACGAGTGCTAAAGCTGCTGACCGTATGTGTTATAAACTTGGTTGTGCGAAGTGAGGCCCCCCACTCTCACTCTCACTTTCACTTTCTTCTCCCCCTCCACAATGATGAGCGAAAACGTCCCACTAGCACCGGTTCAAATCTGCCAGGATACATTGGACCACTTCCCCGTTCCTCAGTATCCAGGATTGTCGCACCCCCCATTTCTCGGAAATGCAACTACCTCGATCCACTCCACGCATCCGAATCCTTCCGACGTCCGTGCAGGCGACGGTATGGTAAACTACCAGGATCCCACCCTAGAGACGACGCTGTACTCTGTGGGAAACTCTGCTGGTCCAGGCTACGTGATGGGTCAAGGCGCCATGGCCCCTGTGCTCTCGTTTCCAAGGAACCTGTCGTATGGACCTATAGATCAGGGAATCGGCACCATCTATCCTTCTCCTCAGTTCCATGTCAATGGTACTTGTCAAGCAGTGCCAAGCCATCAACATGAAGAGCAACATGCCGTCCCGTCGAACAATGTCTACTGGAACTCGAATGGGAAATTTTCCAACGACCGTTCTTACGGGACGTCCCACCAAGGTGCCGCCTATCCCGCGACGGGTTCCCAACAATGGTTCGCACCGAATAACCAATTTCAAGGCGTGGTTGTCCTCGCGGGAAACCCATCGAACCAACCTCACGCGCCAACACCCCACGGTCAGTACACGGCATTTGCTCCATCTGCGTCCACCACCGGGGATGTGGGCTTCCAATGGCCGGTCAATAACGGTCCTGCCGAATTTTTCGAGTTCTATGACGATCATCACAACAATATGGCTATGCCTTTACCGATCCCCGAGCTGCCGTTCCCTCTCCGAGCCGAGCCTGACCACCACTGGCAGGAGCTCCCGTTGCTGCCTGGCCCGCCTCTACTTGAGGATGACGACGCAACGGAAGGTGTGGCGCCCGAGCTTAGGCCGACGTCCCCCAAGTCGCAGTTGGGTGTAGGACCTCAACGACATGGACGCCAGACTTCCAAGGCCAAGGGTTTGGAGTTACCGGGGATGACGTCGCCCAAGAAGGTATGTCGTGCTCCTTCTCGTCTACTCGACCTCCTAACCCCCTCCCCCTTGCAGGGTGAACCCCAGTACTACTGCGAGTACGGCAACCTAAAGTTCCACAGCTGCTTCCGAGTTTTTCATGCTCGCTCGCACGAGCCCGGGGTGAGCGACGCGCCTCGGTTCATTTGTGTAATCTGCGGCCTATTCGGAAACCCTTTTAAGATGTGCGTCCCTCTTTTTCAACTGATCGCGTCCGTTGACTCGTCGACAGCTTGTCTAGAAGGAATTCCCTCGTGAGACACGTGAACACTCAGCACCGTGCATGCTTATCGGTGGTCAATAACTATAAAGAAGTGATATTTAGGTCTCGACGATGGAGTGACCTGGAGGGGCTCGATGAACTTGGGGAGGCGATGGATCGAGCGGGTATGCTCTGATCGGCGACGGAAGCGTTTTTTTGTGTATGATACCATCTTTGTCGTTCTTTGCTTGGTTCTTCAAGCTTGAATTCAGTACTCTGTACATGGGAGATATAACTATGTTCATTCCTCATACCCACATGTACATAAAAGTTTGACTGTCTACCAGCACTGATTGACTCGTTTGGAGGCAATGTCGATCGTGGGAATTTGGTGATTACCACCATGACCCCGTCCAAGTTGCGCGTCGCGTTCATTCACCCAGACTTGGGCATCGGTGCGTCCCCGTTTTTTTCTTGCTCAGAAACAGAATCCCAACACCGTTCTAGGCGGCGCCGAAAGGTTCGTCGTCGACGCCGCGCTCGGTCTCCAATCGCTCGGACACGCCGTCGACATTTACACCTCGCACCACGACCCCAATCACTGCTTCGACGAAACCCGAGACGGTAAAAGCCATCCACATACACCTGTCTTACCTCACCTTTTGTTCCAGGTACTCCGCGTCCATCATGTCCGCTCCCCCTTCCCTCGGTCCATCCACAGCAAATTCCACGTCCTCTGTGCGCACGCGCACCAGCTCTATCTCGCGCTCACCCAGTTCGTCTTCGCCGAACCCGCCCACGACGTCTACGTCGTCGACCAACTCTCGACATACCCCTCCTCCGATCGACCGGCGTGCGTGTCCTCTTTTATTGCCACTTCCCTGACAAACTGCTCGCGCATGGGACGTTCGTCGAAGGAACGAATCCGAAACGGGACGTGGGGTTCTTCAAGAGGGTCTATCGGTATCCGATGGATTGGATCGAGAAGGCGACGACGCGTATGTAATGTTGCATTGGCATCCGTGGGGGGACGCTTATATGCGCGTCTCTAGGTCAAGCTAACACGCTCGTCGTTAATTCCAACTTTACCGTGCGCATCGCGGTCGCACATCTCAGCTCCGTCGTGTCGACCCCCAAGGTCGTTTACCCAGGCATCAACGTCGAGGCGTATCGAGTTCCCGTCGACTGGACGGCCCCGGACGTTGTTCAGATCACATCGTAGGATATATATATATATATATCCGACATTGCTGCTGGCGCGCGTATTCTTGCCAAGACAGCGACCGACGTTGACCTCGATGAACCGGTTCGAGAAGAAAAAGAATGCAGGACTCGCCATCGACGCGTTCGCTCGCCTTTGTGAAAAGGCGTCCGTACGACACGTGACGCGCAACATGCGCCTCGTGCTGGCCGGTACACTTTCTTACCTCGACCACTCACTCGCCGACTTACGCACTTACAGGTGGCTATGATCCACGCCTCCAGGACAACATCCATACGTTGAACAGCCTCGTAGAACGTGCACGGTCAAGCAACCTCTCATTCGACGTCATCACCCCCCCACAATCTAACACCACCGCACCCACGTTCGCAGGCACGACCTCGACCGACCCAGACGTCCTTTTCCTCTTGAATTTTACCACCGCGCAACGGTCCGCGCTGCTCCAGTCCGATTCGACGCTCGCATTGCTGTACACGCCCACCAACGAGCACTTTGGGATCGGTCCCGTTGAAGGCATGATTTGCGGACTTCCCGTGTTGGCGTGCGATAGCGGTGGGCCGACGGAGAGTATCGTGGATCGACCGCCAGAGGAGCGTACAGGCTGGCTCCGCGCGCCGGATGCCGACATCTGGGCAGACGCACTCCAAGACATGTGTCAGATGGACGCGTCTGCGCGGGGGTCACTGGCCCGACGTGCCAAGCAGCGTGCGGAGTCGGTCTTTGGGATGGCATCGATGGCCGGGGCGCTCGAGATGTTGTTGATCGAGACGGTGGCGATGGGTCCGGTGGAGGGGTGGTCGGTCAAAGGGGTCGCGTTCGTACTCGCGTTCGTGGTCGGACTCGTGCTGGCCGTGTTTTCGCGTCGATTTTCGTGATGCTCACCGTGGTTGGATCGGACGTTAGTCGTGGCGGGTGATGGCAAAGTCTTTGAACCAGGTATATTGCTGTTTGGGCGTGGCGTATTGCTTGCCGTGTCCTCCAAAAAAGGTGCTCGAGGGGCGCATGGGCGAGCCGTGATCGTCGTAGAGAGAGGATCTTACCTAAAGAATAGACCGAGAAACTCGGCCGGCTCAGCGACGTCGCGATAAAACATGTCCGTCCTGTTGATGACCGGTCGATGGTCGACGTAGAGGGTGAAGGCACCGTCGGTTTGTCCGGGGGTGTTGAGGACGACGCGTTGTTCGAGGTGTGTCCAGTTTCCGGGTGTGAATCGAAAGTTGCCTCGGCCGATGGAGAGTCCGTAGGTGCTGTCGCACACCGAGTTGACGTCTGCACAGAGGGCTTTGGATTGTTTGTCCTTGGGGGCGTACTACGACCCCGTCGCTGTCGTCGTCACCGTGAATATTGAAAATGACACGCACCAGATAGAGCTCTCCGACGCCCTCTGCGCGCCACATCAACCGCGTGCTGAAACAATTCCGCGCGGCGGATCCGCCCGAGCACCCCGTGTGTCCTCCAAACAAACCGGGGAGTTTCCCGCCCTTGACCCAGTCAAAGTCGGCGGGGAAGAAGACGGCGTAGACGAGGGAGACGGTGTGTGCGGCAGAGAGGTCGAGTGGGGTTGCGTAAAAGTCGGCGCCGCCTGTGGGGGAGGTGCCGGGGTTGACTGAGTGGGCTGGGTAGACGAGGCGGAGGAGAGTTGAGGAGGCTTGTTCGAGGGCGACGTTTCGTTGACCACTGGGAAAGAAGGTGATGTTGAAGGGGGAAAGGTCAGACATGTATGGGGGTGCGGTCCATCGGGTGGCGGCAGTGGGAGAAGGTGTGGGTGCTGGTAGGAAGACGGTGACGATTTGGGTGACGATTTGGGTAACGACGGTGGGCTGCAAGAAATCAGTGACGTTCTGTGTTGAATTACTAGCTGAAACGAAGGCGACCAGCGCCAGGAAATGAAGGAAAGAAATCATGAACAAGTTGGAATTTAGACTACGGCAGATCGTCCAAGTTGACCTCGTCGGGTGATTACATAACGACTTTGCAGGTTTCCTTCTCCCTTGATGTTGTTACGATGATATTCCCAGTCGCAGTCCGCATTTTACTAGCATCCTTGTTCTGGAGAGACGACGCCCAGCAGACACCCCGACTGTCCTTTCACCTCCGACACCACCACGCAGCCACTGGCAACAACACCGTCCTCTTCGCCGACGTCGGTCCATCTCAGCTTCTATCGCACGCGCTGAGCACGCCAGCAGACCCACTCTTTTACGACGTAGACACTTCGCGCATCCTCACACATAGACCGACCTCGTACGCCGCTTTTCTTGATGCCCGTCATCGCTCCATGCGCTACGGACAGAACGACGCGACCCTCTGGCACCAAGAGGAGGTCCTCGGGCCGGACGTGACCGATCGCGAAACTCTGCTTTCCCTTGCCAAGATGTCCAATAACGCCTACGTCGCCACTTCCGACGATGGTTGGTATGCCGTCGACGGGTTCAACGCCGTACGTTTCGTTCCCCCTCCTCTTCGGGTCGCTCATTCATCGTGTGCAGACGATCCCGGTCGGATGGGAACCCACCGACGACGGTCTTCGTGGTCACGTTTTCGTTTCCGAAGACAATTCGACCGTGATTCTTTCCATAAAGGGGACCTCTGCCGGATGGCTCGCCGGCGGTGGCGGTCCGACGGTACGAAAGGACAAGCTCAACGACAACGTACTCTTTTCTTGCTGCTGTGCACGCGTAGGTCCCACTTGGAGCACCGTTTGTGGATGCTACAAGGGCGCAGGGAAATGCAGCCAGGAATGTGTTGAAAACGCGCTTCAAGACGACGATCTCTACTATTCGGTGGGCGTGGTACGTGGATGCGCGTGGGTACGTGTCATATCGGTGTTGACGCGACGTTGCAGAACATCTACAACGATCTGTCTTATCTATACCCGAATGCTCGCATTTGGATCATCGGTGCGCATTGCGTTGCGTTTGGGTTTTTCGGGTATTTATTCCCATTGTTGTTAGGTCATTCGCTGGGAGGCTCGGTGTCGTCGCTTATTGGGGTCACGTTTGGTGCCCCGGTCGTGGCGTTTGAAACGCCAGGTGAGAAGTTGGCTGCCGCACGGTTGCATCTCCCATCGCCTGTAGGTCTGGTTTTTCCCCGATCGACGCAGTTGCTAACTTTTTCTTTTTTTCCAAAGCCGTCGACGCAGCATATTACACATTCCATACACACGGCCGATCCGATCGCTATGGGCGTCTGTAACGGCGTCACGTCCACCTGTGCGATCGGTGGCTACGCATTAGAGACTCGGTGTCATCTCGGAAAGGTTATCTTGTACGACACGGTCACCAAGCTCAAGTGGGCGGTCGACATCCGCACGCACGGGATCCGAGAGGTCATCGAGCGTATACTTTCCCAGGACATTGAGTGGGCAGAGGACGAACCTTTGCCAGAGAAGGACGAGGGTGTGTCGCAGACGAATTGGCCGTGGTGGGGTGGCGGCGACAAGGACAAGGACAAGGACAAGGATACCAAGAAAGTCAAGTTACCAGTACCTGTGGCAAAGGAAGAGGTGGATTGCGTGGTACGTCGTTGTTCTCTCGCATGCGCGTGCGCGTTGTTGATGTCGTGGGTAGGATTGCTTTAATTGGGAATATGGCGAATGGGATTAGATGGGTGTATGGGTGGTGCTGATCATCGTGATTATTGTACTTGATGTAGTTTGGTAATGCGTGCTCATGTTACGTCGACCATCTTTTCGTTGATAGATGTCGGGGAGACACTCAATGCTATATACGTTTACATTTACATTTTGATCATAACTGCTGCGAATATCTTTCAGATGCCGACGAGCTGGGATTGATGGGGATAGAGCCGACATTGAACAATTCGTTCTAGTCTGGTGTCCTGTGAACGACTCTAACCGATTTGTGGACCGCGGTGGTAACCGTGCATTCTGTAGGGTCTCAAGTAACATTTGAATTGCTGATTATCATTGTCGTCGATCGGGCAGACCATCACCAGTGACGGTATTGATGCGCCCCCGCGATTGGGCCATATTTCGGCGCTCCTGTATGCATTCCCACATGATGGCCATCCAACGCGGCGTGATCTTGAGGTCGTGGTTTCAAATACCTGTCCGTCGAATTGTTGTATGTGATCATCTGACCAATCCCTTGATCACGACCACCGATCTTTGTTATCCTCACAGTTCGCACAACTCCAAAACGCATATGCGATCTGATCCGAACGAAATTTATACTCTTTCAGGCACGTTTAAACACTAGCGACACGACACATTCTTTGACCACCACACAGGCCGGTTAAGCTACCTATACCATTCAATGATTTTTGACTTCAGCCATTTACAAACCGAGGTTGATGGGAGTGCAGCCAAGGTTGATCAACCCGTTCTGTTGTACGTGTACCGGTCAGAACTGTTGCCGTCTACACCCGGAAGATCGACTTACATAGTTGTTTCCAGTGCAGCACACCGGCTGCTGAGTGCACGTAGCACCAGCTCCTGTACCAAGCACTGTGATCGGGTTGCAGTTGAGCCCGACAAGACCGGCGACACTGGGAAGGACGATCCCAAGCAACCCGGCGAGGGAGGCGAGCGATGCGTCGTTCGACTAGAGTGAGAACAATAATCAGCCCGGAGCGCAACAGCGTTCGATGCTCGGGAACACGGACTGTGGTGACGCTGCATAGACCCTGTGTTGCACTGGGACACATCACGGGCTTCGAGCTCGCTAGGAGCCGCGGCGGCGACTACAATGAGGGTAGCGACGGGGAGGAGGCTGAAGAGGCTGGAGAACATCTTTTAGCTGAGGTGTGAGTTGGTTTGCTTGAGAGGTTGCTGTTTTACTGATGGTGAGTCGGTATGTGGCATGCCTTTTTATACGGCGAGTGAAGCCGCTTTTTTTTTACCTTGTCGATATACACATCTTTGCGCACATAGCCTGCGCGTCGAGGGCGCACTTCTGGCGATGGGAAGAAGTTGGGATGTACTTGCCTGCCATTCCATCGCAAAAAAACGCAAAAAAAACAGTATTGGCTGTGTCGTTCAGGAGGACCATCGCAAGACATGCATGTTCCCCATTGGGTGTCAACGTACCGGTGAGAGCAAAGGAGGTTCAGGGGAATGCTGCAATGAAGGGGTCGTTCATAACGTAGGACGAGCTCCACAAACGGTGTTCCTCAGGCTGTGAGACAATGGATCGCATCTCAGTCACGGTGCCTGTGTGAGACAATGATCGTATCTGACGTACATGCCTTATCGTGGCTCTCGGCGTAGAAAACGGTGACCATATCGGGATCTCGAAACTTTATACACGACAGTACTTTGATTTGATTTGGGTTGTAGGATGATGGCGATGCTAAACGTCAACTCCATGTTTTGCCACGATTATCGGGTTTGGGTGCGGCATCGGCATCTGTGCGGGCCCCAAGGGCGGTTTGCTTTGGACGACTTTTGAACGAGATAACGACGAGGGCGCGCATGCACGACTTCAAGAAATTCGGGTCGTAACAAGTTGTTCTGCTGAATATGTATCGGGGTGCTGGTAAATTCTCTCGGAGTCGGGAGTTGCCCATGCGTCCAAGGATGTTCCGCGATCCCATGATGGCCGTCCCAGGATCAGGCACAACGATATGCCTACACAAATATCCGATCTGCGACGGGTTCGCGTTGGCGCGGCGATGTTCCTCCTTTTTTTCTCCGTGGTGGTAGGATATGGCGGTACATTTGCACAAAGTTTATTCCCACCGCATATTTCGCGCACCGCGCTGTGACCTTCGAGCTATCTCATCAGGATTTTCTATGGTTACTAACCCCGCTCGTGAATACGAAGCACAAAATTTGAACTAAGTAGTAAGAACACGATTCTCGGAAACTGGATCGGCGTCGATATCGTGGAATCATGACACTGGTCACGTGAAAAGATGACACGGTTGGCGTGGGCACGCGAACGGACACGGTAATCCCATCCATCACCATTCAAGTTCTGCGCTGACCGCGCCGTTTCACATGTATCGTTTCAAGCAGCTGCAACGTTGTATGTTTGTTCGAGTATTCTTTTGAGGTTTTTCCCCTGTCATCCTTCACGTGATTCTTTGTGAGCCGCGTTGCCTTTAGCCATAAGTTGAACCCATGTTCTTACTATGTACTTGCTCCAAGTTCACGGCGCCGGTTGGATTCATTCAAACGTTCCCTTACACTTGCGCCAACGTTGTCAACACTGGATCGAACTTGGGGTGCAGGATACGTCTTTCGCGCGTGGGTGTCCCGCGCCACTCGGATTACTACGTGGTAACGGTAACGTCGTCTTGATGAGTTCTGAAAACCTGATTTCTAAATTAAAGATGATGGGACGTGTGATCATATCACGCCGGGCATGCATTCGCGATTGGGCTTACATTCGAGCATTGGAACTTGCGCGCATTCCCCACTTGAAGCCATAGCGCGCCATTATCACGAGATCGCCACGGACGGCCCGTGCTGATTGTACGGTATTTCCCGTTTCCACAACCGCCGATCTTTTTTTCATCCTTGCAGTTCGCACCATTCGAAGTCAACCCGATTCAACTGTATATTTATCGACAATATTCAAGCTACATTTCAATCCTAGCGAACACAGAAAAACCACATATTCCTTGACAACTCCGTTTCTTTAACGTACATGCTGTTTAGATTGACACAAGAGCATCACTTTCGACCTTGTTTTACGCGCTGAGGTTGATGGGAGTGCAACCGACGTTGACTGCTCCATTCTGTGATGCACGGTGCGATGAGAACCGCTGCCACTACTATGTGCATTTAGAGAGAACTCACAAAAGTATTTCCAGTGCAACAGGCAGGCTGCTGAGTGCACGTAGCACCAATTCCTGTGCCGATGACTGTGATAGGGCTGCAGTTCATCCCGAAAAGACCGTCGATGCTTGGAACGCTGAGCCCGAGCAAGGCGGCGAGGGAGGTGAGCGATACATCGTTCGACTAGAGTGAGAACAATAATCAGTCCGGAGCGCAACAGCACTCGGAAGATGGGAACACCGACTGCAACGAGGCTGTTACAGCACTGGATTGGACCGGTGTTGCACTGGGAGACACGCGCTTCGAGCTCGCTGGGAGCCGCGGCGGCTATAGCAACGAGGGCAGCGACGGGGATGAGAGTGAAGAGGCGGGAGAACATCTTTGTAGGTAGAGTGGGTGAGTTGGGTTTCTCGAGAGAGGATGGGAGGTTGTTTTGGTAGTGGTGAGTCGTTCTGCGGTTGGCCTCTTTATACGGCGAGTAGACCCTCTTTTCCTCTTTTGGTGCACAACTTTGTACACAGCCCACTTTCCCGGCATGTGCCCCGGTGGGAAGAGGTTGGGCACGCCGACCTGACATTCCGTCAAGCAGGGACAACAGGGTGGAAAAGAAAATCAGAATGTCGAGATTCAGGAGTATCTTTACTGACTGGTGTGTCATATGACCACCTCTGTTTAGTGAAAGACCAAGGGGAACAGCTAAACATGCCAATCCCCAGTTTCCCGCAGGTGCCCAGGAGACGATGAGTTATAGTGGTGTTCCCATGAGACAAGAACCATACAGCTCGATTGTCAGAACTCAATCGCAGTGCCTGGGGTGAGTGAATGAGGCTATACCATTCGACGTTACACAAGTGCTTGCCGTACGGTGGCTTTCCGAGTGTAGACGGCACAGACGTGCTGATACGGAAGTGGCCCCCTTTCGGGGACCTTGCCCTTTTCTACAATGAATGGGTAAAGTCGACATTCTTTCACGTTCATGTTTGGATAAGTCACCGCGCCGGGTATGACTTGGCGGGGCCAAGAACCCCTTGGTGGCCGTTGTGTGGCCCACTGGTGAAAGTAATCCCTTACCTCCCTACGCGGACTGAAAATGGAGTCACGAAGACTGGACGCGACAGAGCACTTGAAATCGGCGAAAGTCTGGAATGCTTCCGAATCACCTGTTGCATTCGGAGACTCACGGCGAGCCTGGGAACGTCCCGGAAGCGGATTTCAAGTTCGGCGGTTTCCTACTAGGTCAGGGCATCTGCCACAAGGGCGTACAAAGTTCCCTGTTCGGGCACTTAAGGGACATGTACTTACTTCATGCAATGATAGGACGGCCTTGGTTGCCGATGCGTCGTCTCACGAATAACGTCATTGCCAAACTCTTCGTAGCGTCAGGTCCAGCCAGGGGTCTTCCAGGACGGCGCTTCGCTTATCCCAATGCCGTTGATTTCCACTCCCGAAGGCCATACGAGTTCGTGGGGGCGCATGGATCTGGGACAAGTTGGTAAACGTTCAAGAAATGCTATGTCTGTGGACGTCCCGACTTCTTCATCATCAATCATTTATCGCAGGAGAATGCGCGCAAGTGGGACACGTGTTCATTCATTCATTCGTACCATCAGTGTGGTGTGATCTCGAGATGGTCCTTTGGTTACCAGACTTGTTGCTCGATTGAAGTGCGATCCATGCTTGGCGCGATACGATCTGGCCACGCACACAGGCCCATTCGCTCTATCATTCCTAGTGCTTAAGGACTTCCGCATTGCTATAGGTGATCGGAGCCGATTCATATTCTTGCTCGAAACGACACATGGTTAGCGTGGACACTTGAACGGACACGGCAACCCCATCCGAGTGCCTACACAGAGCCGTTTCGAGTAACCGCTTCATGTCTGTTTGAGTGCTCCTTTAAGGCTTTTCCCATCTTTTACGTGATCCTTATGATGCTGATGTAATACCACCATTGTCGAACGGAAATCCAGTTGGAATCGCCCGAACGTTCCCTTACACTCGCGTCAACGAAGTTGTCGAACCCGGAGTTCAGGAAACGTCTTTCACACATTAGCGCGCCACGGCTCTCGTACTACGTGGTGACGGTACGTGCTGATCGACGTCTTGATGCTTTCTGAACACCCGATGTCTAAATTAGAGATTGGTTCGATTGGTCATATGCGTGTCGCGCCGGGTATTCGTTCGTGGTTGGGCTACAGTCAAGCATTGGAACTTGCGCGCATTTCCCACTTGAGGTCAATAGTGAGTGCGGCGTAACCTCGAGGTCGCCACGGACGCTCCGTGCTGATTGCACGGTATTTCCCGTTGCCACAACTGCTGATCTTTTTGTTCGTCCTTGCAGTTCACACCATTCAAAGTCGACCTGATTCAACTCGGCATTTCTCGACGATATTCAAGCACATTTTAATCCTAGCGAGCACAGAAAAACGACATATTCCTTGACAACTCCGTTCCCTTATCATACATGCTGACACAAGAGTAACACTTTCGACATCTTCCAACTTTCAGCCTTGTTTTACAAGTTAATGTTGATGGGAGTGCAACCGACGTTGACCAATCCATTCTGTGATACACGGTGCGATGAGAACCACTGCTTCTTGTGCATTTAGAAAGAACTTACAAAGGTATTGCCAGTGCAGCAGACGGGCTGCTGAGTGCATGTAGCACCAGTTCCCGTGCCGATGACTGTGATAGGGTTGCAGTTCATCCCGAAAAGACCGTCGATGCTTGGAACGGCGAGCCCGAGCAAGGCGGCGAGGGAGAGGAGCGATGCGTCGTTCGACTAAAGTGAGAACAATAATCAGCCCGGAGCGCAACAGCACTCGAAACTTGGGAACACGGACTGTGACGACGCTGTTGCAGCACTGCATAGATCCCGTGTTGCACTGGGACCCATTACGGGCTTTCAGCTCGCTGGGAGCTGCGGCGGCGACTGCAACGAGGGTAACGACGGGGAGAAGGCTGAAGAGGCGGGAGAACATCTTAGTATATGAGTGGGTGGGTTGCTTGAGAGAGACGATGGGAGGTTGTTTTGCTGATGGTGAGTCGTTCTGTGGTTTGCCTCTTTATACATCGAGAGGTGCCTCTTTTCCTCTTTCGGTGCACAACTTTGTACACAGCCCACTTTCCCAGCGTGCGCCCCGGAGAGAAGAGGTTTGGCGTACCGACCTGACATTCCGTCAAGCAGGGACAACAGGCTGGAAAAAAATCAGAATGTCGCGATTCAGGAGTATCTTTACTGACTGGTGTGTCATATGATCACCTCTGTTTAGTGAAAGACCAAGGGGAATAGCTAAACATACCCATCTTCAGTTTCCCGCAGGTGCCCAGGGGACAGTGAGCTATACAATGGTGTTCCCATGGGACAAGAACCATGCAGCTCGATTCTCAGAACTCAATCACAGTGCCTGGGGTGAGTGAACGAGGCTATACCATTCGACGTTACACAAGTGCTTGCCATACCATGGCTTTCCGAGTGTAGACGACACAGGATTCAACGAGGACGTGCTGATATGGAAGTGGACCCCTTTCTCGGACCTTGCCCTTTTCTACAATGAATGGGTGACCGGTTTGGGGGAAAAGTCGACATTCTTCCACGTTCATGTTTGGATAAGTCCGCGCGTCGGTACGACTTGGCGGGGCCAAGAACCCCTGGTGGCCGTTGTGCGGCCTATTGGCGAAAGTAATCCCTTACCTCTCTGCGCGAGCTGAAAATGGAATCACGAAGACTGGACGCGATAGAGCACTCAAAACAGGCGAATACCCGGAGCATCGAATGCTTCCGAGTCGCCCATAGTTGCGTCCAGAGACCCACGGCCAGCCTGGGAACGCGCCGGAAGCGGATTTCAAGTTCGGCGGCTTTTCACTAGGTCGGGCTGCCACAAGGGCATACAAAGTTCCCTGTCAAGGGACGCGTACTTACTTCATACATTGACAGGACGGCTTCGATTGCTGATGCGTCTCACGCATAACGTCATTGTCAAACTCTTCGTAGCGTCAGGTCCAGCCAGGGGCCTTCCAGCTCCGCTTACCCCACCGCCGTCGATTTCCACGCCCGAAGGCGTATGAGAGGGGGCGCATGGATCTGGGACATATCTACTCCGACTACCGTGACGGGACGCGTTGGTAAACGTTCAAGGAATGCTATGTCTGTGGACGTCCCGACTTCTCAATCGTTTATCGCGGGAGAACGCACGCAAGTGGGACGTGTTCATTCGTTCATTCGTACCATCAGTGTGGTGTGATCTCGAGATGGTTCTTTGGTTACCAGACTTGTTGCTCGATCGAAGCGCGATCCATGCTTGGTTCGTCGCAGATGAATGATCTCTCATATACGGCGATCTACGCACACAGGCCCATTCGCTCTATCATTCCCAGTACTTGCTTAAGGGGTACTTCCGCATTGCTATAGGTGATCGGACCCGATTCATATTCTTTCCAAGTACATTTTACTACAGCACCAAAGGACGACATATTCTTTGACCATGTTCTCGATTGTAAATATCGTACGTACTTTCAATCCGACACCCAAAAAGACAACTTTCGATCCCTTTGGCACTGTTCAGCTGACGTTGATGGGAGTACGGCCTACGTTGATCAATCCACTCTAAGATGAAGCGATGAGGACTCCTCAACTCCTCTTGTGCAAAGTCAACTTACAATGGTGTTGCCAGTGCAGCAAGCGGGCTGCTGAGTGCACGCACCACCAATTCCCGTGCCGATGACCGTGATCGGGGACCACCCAACCCCGAAGGGAGTGTCGATGGTGGGAGGAGCGATATTGAGCAAGCCAACGAGGGAGGTGAGGAGACGGGAGAACATCTTCAACTAGAGAGTTGGGTTGTTGGGGTTATCGTGTGTTTCTTTGTTGATGGTAAGTCGTTCTGTGATATGCCAGTCGCACCCCATCTGCGTTCGACGAGGGAGAGGAAGTTGTACCTATCCGTTGTTGCATAACAGCAAAAAGAAACATTGTCAAGACTTACGGAGTCACTGTGGCTGGGTATGACAGGTGACCACCGCCTGTTGGTGCTTGGACCGACGAAACTGGATCGAATCCAAGGATAGACCTCCATTCTGTTCACAGGGCTCAAGGAGGATTTGAAATGAAAAAAAAGTGCAACATCAATAACGTATCAGTACCTGGGACGCGGGACAATGAGCAAAAAGTGACCTACACGAATTACCACGGCCTACAGTGCGTTCGCATAGTCTGTAACTTACTAGGACGAAAACAGCACCTTCGGGGACCTTACTTCGTTATAACGCTGGTCCAGTTGGGTATGGTGGTGACTGAAGTCAAAATCCATACCCAACTTGGAGTACGTGGATGCCGGGATTTGGGGGAGTCAGGGACTCGGAATTGTGCCGTGGGCAGACGTACCTCAACGAGTATGACACGGCGCGGGTTCACAGAGAAGATGGGACAAGGAGGCGTCAACCTAGGTCGCAACTGGGAGAATAAAAGTGGAGCCTGTGTTGTGAATGGGCCAAAAGTAGTTTTTACCTGCACCACTTTCCTATCTGGAAGTCCACAAAGATCACGTTCAGGAGCACGCCGACCGCGCAATCGCCTCAGACTTCCTGTGGGGTTATGGCGGAAATGACTTTCCCAATCGTATAACGAGGAATAAAGCTCTCGGCACGTCACTACAACGGTTAGCGGGGAAGTTGAGCGGAGATGCATTACGCAGAATGAGCTGCATGTAATCCAGGATATTCGAGGTCATGCCATGGGCCAATTGGGTATGGTTGGACGTGGAACGTTTGTGATCGCCCTGGATGCGTGCCCTTTTACATGTACTTCTTTTCATAAAATTGCAGAGTGATTTTGATGTAATGTTGACCATCGATCTGTAGCTCCAGTCGATCAACGTATGTACTGATAATCACCACGTATTCCAGTCTATGTGGATCGACGTTGTCGTCAGGACGACCTGTGCTCTGCAGGAGCGCTGCCAACGTGTCTCTTCCTGTGGCGACAGCCGTTGATCTGTTCACTCGCTCATACTTGGCACGATAGATATCAGCCATGAGCCGATTTAATCCAAGCGCTACGACGGGAAGCAGAATACGACGTCCCAAACTTTAGTTCTGATCACGGTGGGGCACTGCGCGATTCACATCGTAAGACGGCGGGTGACGTGTCCCTGTGTGAAATGAAACCCGCTCCCCGCCGAGCACGAATGAAAGCGATCCAAAGAGGCTGGGCGTACCCATCTGCCATTTTTCCGGTTTTCCAAAGCTTGGTGGCTTGGAGGAACAGAAAAAAGGAATGTCGAAACTTGCCATTGCAAGGCAAGGCATGTCGTTTGATGGCCGCCCATGGAAACTTGGTACGTGGGTGACGGGAAAGACATGGCCCTCCTTTTTCCCCCCTCTCTGCAGGGGGCTCAGGGGAACGAGCAAGATGGTCCTTAATAATGCAAAACGAGTTAGTCCGTCATCAGTGCCTCGGCGAGGAAATTGGTCGGAACCAATTCTTTGTTGAGATCACGTGGTAAGTTTATGCGTCGCACTTTTCCGAACTTCTGTTCTACTCCACCTTCACTGTGAGTTGTCTTACAATCTCGTTTATTATATCCGTGACTCACTATTCATTTTTCGCATCGCCGACGTTATAAGATCACAATCCAGTCATGGTTCTGGGTGAACAATGCTAATTTTTTGCATCAACTCGCAAGTCGTGGGAAGTCTTGGGAATATGAATGCAAATGCAGAAAACGGGATTTGCCGATAGGTGGTTTCAGCGTTCGCTTCCCCTGGGAGGATTCAGTCGCAGAAATTCAACACTACTCCAATGACTGAAGGAATGCCCATAAGTTCTCAAATTGATGCAACGGAGAAGGTTCTGCGCTTTCTTGCTAGTTTACCACAAACGCGCTCAAGAGAGCGACGGTCCGTTCAGAAGGTTCATATGATTCTTTCCGTCGATGGGAGGATCTGCGCCCGACGCATGATAGTGTACGTATCCCTTCATTTGTGTCAGATTCTGAGTGCTGATCGATGATCTTTCATCTGCCCACGTGTTGCATCATTGCTATGATTAGAGAGGGTGGATCCAATCTTCTCATCGTGACTCTTTTCTTATCCAAAGGAGAATGATTTGTCAACGCGACCGCGATTTCACCATATACCCGTAAGTCTATTCAAACGACAACACGTCTGGAGCTACTCTCACGTCCCAGCAGTTCACAGGCTGAGATTGGGTGGAATACCTTGTGAACAGGGGTCTGCACGATATGCTGAAGGTGGAGCAGGGCATAGTATGCAATCAAATAATATGGGCCATAGAAAGGTGCTATAATTTTTTGTCGATCACCAACGGTCAGCGCAGATGATTCTTTCTTTCTGAAACAGATCACTCCCGCCCATCGATATTGCACTATAATCAATCCGAAGAGAAAGTCTGATCTGATTTTCTGGAAGTGGAGTTCTTTTTTTTGCAAGGAACATTTTGACTAAGGATTATTGACGATCTCTTACATCCCGTCACATACCCCTTACACAGGAACTACCATAATTTTCGTGCAAACCGATTTAAAAGGAAGGTCAATTCTTTGATAGCTGCCGTGCATTGGCATCGACTCATCTAAACT
>JBBPTZ010000245.1:0-29745 GCA_038094315.1 Phylloporus cf. tubipes | reverse complement strand
TCAGCATTATCGTATGCGCCTGCTTGCAATGGCTATGATGCTTGACGTTGGTCGAGTTTCGTTGGCAGGGTTCATTGAAATTGGGTTCGCCATCCGTGCTCGAACCACCCCACAGATTAAGTACCCTTTGCATATCTGTGAGTAGAAATGTCAGCTGCACGTCAGGAAGGGAACACATAGTATGCATGCCTGCTTCCGGAGAGATGCTCGGCTGGCTGACAAACGTGGGGAATGTCAAATGGACTCCTTTCAGTCGCTTTGCCCAGCGTGAAGGCACATGGAATTCGAGTCTAGGCCCATGCTTGGGTTCCACTGCCCGAAACGGATTGTCAGATCGAAACTTGAATCATCGTCGACAAGGTCACCTTTGACTTCAGGAACGCTCGGCAATTCGGACTTCATCTCGCTTTCATAATAGCTTACGAGACTCTTGTCCTCCATCGCGAGCAAAGAAGCCAGGAGCAGCACGTCATTGGGCCCAAAGGACTTGAGGCAGACACGACAAAGTGCCACAGCGATGCTTTTGCGAACATGAGTACGTGTAATGATAGGAGAAAAGAACGCACTCGTTGCGCAGATCCACAGAGTTGCTCTGGCACGCAACTACCCAGAGGGTATACAAGGTACGCGACTCTTCCAACTCTGTCTTGACAAGACCCGCACTGACCGAGACGATAGGAGTTTCAGTGAACCGCCCGTGCCTGGGATCAGCCAAGACGCCAACTGGTGGCGCAAATTTTTTCTTCATCGTGAGCGTTTTGCAAGTCTTCACTTCAAATACGTCCTTCGTGTCTTCCTCATGGAACGAGGAGTCGACCTTCTCGCTCGTATCCCGCTGGCGCATGAAGCATCTGATACGCCGGATGATTTGCTCACGGTTGAATGGTGGGGTGCATTTAAGGACGGGATGACCAGGGACGATATCGTATTCCACATACGTCCCCAGATATTTCAGTTCCAACTTGCTGTACATTTCTGTAACAAAGATGACAACCAATAATGAACATCGGGACTCGGGCACCTACTTTCCACAGCATCATCTTTGGGAGCCAAGAAAACTTTGCAGCCAAAGTCGCGAGTTTCCCAGTCGCCTATAGCTACTTGGTGTGCCAGTAAAAGCTTGCTATCACCCATGGGCTGTCGGAAAGCAAGAAACATGCGAACTCCCTGCATAGCTTTCCTGTCTTCCTCAGATATCGAATCAAACCTGGAGGCGATCGTACGCAAGTCCTCGAGGTAACTACAGGAGCATGAGTCACCATCTCACGAGACGTCTGAAACCGACTCACAGATCGGTGCTACCACCCAAGTTTTCCAGGTATTTCTCGGGGTTCTGCACCATCTTGCGGACGATATCCGATGCGTCAGGTGACTTCTTGGCCAGGCACGATTCGAGGAAACTGTTCCCATTCTGGCCGAAATCGACAAATGGAAAGATGTTACGATGGTGCTCCTTCATGTCGGACGACGTGATGAAGCACTCTTTTGGAGGAAAGTACTCGATAGCTGAAGACGAGGACCCTGGCCCTGGTTTCTCCACAGGCACGAACGCAATCGTCGAAAACTTGTCACGCAGTATGAGAGCGGGAATCTCTTTATATCGCAGTCAGAATCATATATCCAAGCACGTGGCAACATGAACGTACTCCCGTACTCGAATAGCTGTTCAAACCAGATGGTGGCGGTCTTTACGTCTGGCAGCTTACGTCCTGGATTCTCGAAACATTCGATGATCGTGTCCACGGACGGGCCATCCTTGACGCCTAGTCTGGAGACATCGCAATGCGGCGTGTCGGAAGCTTGCTTGAAACCTAGTTTCTCCCACGCGGACGATGTGAACACCTGGACAGACATGTTAGCAACTTGGCGCGTCCGGGGAGACGCATCACGGTACCTCGTTCGGACAAGCAAGCGAACCGCATTTTGTCGGGATGAATGTAACTTTCGCAAAGTTTTCTGGTTTGTAAGTATTGTAACGTGTATCGAGATTCAACAAGAGATATTGCAGCGCGGACCGCTGTACATCCGGTTGTTTCGATGCAGCTTGCTTGATTACGTTCTCAAGGGTCGGAGTTTTCTGGATGCCTAGCGACAGTATGAATGGTTCCATAGCGAACGGGATGGACGGGTCGACATTGTTTAGGAGTGTGGAGGTGAAGCCATTCAGTGGCACTGCGAGAATCGGAAGTCCGAGCTTGCGTACTTCCTCGTTGGGCAAATGCAAGTCAGTTGCGGATACCCGACCACAGTTCCTTGAATAGAAAACTTTCTTCTTCCGCAAGTCGCTGATCCGCGGGTCGTGCAACCTGTCCCTGTAAAATATCACCAGAAATTGTAGAAGGCGATCATTCGACTCTTCCGAGGCAGTTTTCTCTAACCTGCAAATCGGTCAGGTAAAACAAAGGTAGCCCACGAAATTTTGACATACATCTCAATCATATCTGCCCATTCCATCATCTGGCGCACACCGAGGCGGGTCAACACCATCCGTATATGCTCCGCGTCTACCATCCTCTGCCCAAAACGTATGCCATCTGCAACGTAGGTCATCGGTATATCGTCGAAAGCCTCCACATCCGCGACCGGGAGACACCGGCAAATGTCCGCATCGGCAAAGTATGAGTCCCGTGGTAACGTCAGTCCGGCATTGGTGGGTATACATTTTATATCTTTCAGAAGGCCAGCGACCCGAATCCACTGTTGTGGAGTCAACCCCTCCACTAATGCGAATTGAACAAGAGTTCTTGAGATACGGCGGCCCAAGTCCGGGTCGGATTGCTGCCGTGCCCGACTACAGGCGTACTCAAGCCATTCGAGCAGCGAGAGCTGATCCCAACCGAAACACTCGACAGCATCCCTGCTGGGCACACCAGCTGTCACTTCGAGGTAGATGTTGTCTGGAGGGGAAAGATCGGGGGGTAACGGGAAGAACGTAAAGTGCTCGATGCCCTTGAGTGCAATCTCATTTCCGCGACTCGAGCGTAGAACCGCCTTGGAGCGAAATTTCTGGCAAAATCCCTCCCTCGCATTCCTGGCTTCAATAGACGAAGGCGCATTCCTCCTGGCGTCTTCCCACCACTCGAAGAATGCCTTCATTGCGTCCGGCGTGACACCAGTTTCAAACTCGCGTAGGATGTCCGCGAACTTGAATTTCGGAATTTTGTATCGGCAGATAATCTGAGAGTTTTGACATGGGCTGATCTCCCTGTGAAGTATCCAATATTTGTTGAGGAACGAAAAGTTTTTATCACCATGGCGGAATTGCATGTCAGACGCGCAGGTGATCCCATCGTCAGAGACAACCGGAAACGGTGACCTCTCCTGATTCTTGTTGCAACAAGAGAAGAAAGCCTCTTGCAAAATCTGCGACACCCCGCTATGCGGAGAGGTAGAGCCAAAGGCAAAGCGTGCCATCGTGGCCAATCCAAGTTGCGTGGCAAGTTCATTCTTGGATTTGGCTACGCGCATTTCTTCCTCGTAGATTACACGCGCCAGGAACCCACTGACCCAAAGGACTTCATTGTTCCAAGCTGCCGAACCATGAGGCAAGAGACTCAGAAGAGCTCGATTTAGTATACACACCTGCAACGTGCCCATTCCTGGCCAACCAGTTAGTTGGTAACGCAATGCACTAAACCGTAAGTTGCTTACGCCAAATCAATGGAACTACGTTCCATGGTAGGCAAGAAGTGCGCAGAAACGTGAAGCCCAATGCCCGTGGTTTGGTTCGTACTCTGACCCTGGATGCGAAATGTAGACCTATGTCGACAACCATAAAAGTCGCACTTACTATGAAGATGCGACCTCTATCCAGCGAAACATCAACATATGCCGAATAAAGAACAAAAATACGCGCCTGTCGTTCTCGGGAATAATGCCCTGTGCACCAGATAGAAGGCATGGAAGGCCTTTTTCTTTACGTAAGCGCGAGTTGCTGATACGAGCGAAGGAATCATGTTGTTCAGGATTAAACTAGTACGAATGGTCAGTAGCGGTAGGCAAACAGATGAAGGTGCGCACATAGACGGCCTTGCAATTAAAGGAGGATGGGAGCGATTTCATGCTTTTTGCCACACCTTTCTGAATCTCTGGGTGCAAGCCTGGATTAACCTTGGTCACTGCCGTATATAAGTCATGTGTGATGACATTCCCCTGAGGCATAGGCTCAGAACTTCGAGAGTTTGACGTTGAGCGATGTTCCACAGAGGGCACAGTGCGTCCACCCAATGTATCAAAAGTATCGTCGGGGAGGGACAGTGATGGCGAACATGAAGCGAACGCCCATTCCGTAGCATCGATTGTGATCCTTTGAACTGGGCACGTCAGAATCCAGTCAAAAGCGACTGATGCCCTCTCTTACCAGTACGGTTCATGGATTCTACGGTCAAAGTTTGCAATGGAGATGTCCGCGTCAGGTGCGATGGAATAGCGATGTTGACTGTTTCGCCAGATTCTTTCAGTATTCGCAGAAGTCTGTGGTTATCGAGATGAACGGAGATGGTTTCGATGTTCGTAAGCAGAGCAACGGAAGAAACCAGGAATCTTGCAAGATTAGGGAGCACGGGTAATGGTTCTGGATCTCGCAATTCTAGTTCGATCGAAGTGAATGAATCCCATGAGCTATCACTTGACTCGGAAGACTTCATGCGGAGCTGGGTTTCGATGGTCAATATGTTTCCGCTAAAAAGCCTAGGACTAACTTTCCCATCTTTGCCCCTGCAAAATTGCAGTGATTTGCCTAAACGAATGTATGAACATTGCTTGGATCGTAATTGAGAACGTATATCTACCCTTGGATCTTACGATTGGTCGGTCTGTCTTGCTCAGGACACTATAAAAGCCTGGGGTTAAGGATCAGGCTTCTGAGCGATTGGATAACGGAAGGGTACCCACCGACCCCGAAAGCGCCGACTTTCGAGGTGTCCTTGTTGCCAGCCGCTGATCCGGGCCAGGCAGTGAATCAGACTGTATTCTGCTACCAGCGAAAGAATATACCTATTTTTCCAAGTCTCTTCCAGTCCTTTTCTTTTAGATAGCCTTTATTCTTGATGATCCACGTGCGTACCTAGTATGCGATGAAGGTTGGACGGACTCCCTGACAAAGACTGCTTCTCACGTTTAGCGTGTTGACGTCCTTGACTTCACCATTAGGTTGGAATTTCTCTTGGGTCTGGAAATGTATTTCGACGCTGGGCGCCTCGGCATCATCAGCATTTTGAATGAGCTCTCGGAGTACTTTGCAAGCAAGTCAGCGAGGTCACAACACTAGAGTTCAGAAGAAGAAAAACACACCGTCGAATTCTCCAGGGTAGCGCGAGAGTATGTTCACCAACGCCCGCTGATCGACGTCGACAAGTTCTTGTCCTTCCTCCTAGAAATACAGCCTAAGAACGCGCTCAACTGCGGACCGTCATGAACATACGTCGTAGTCAGGCATCGTGGAAGTGGTTCTGGAGAAAGAAAGGGAGAACGACGAGCAAGCGAATTAAACGCTCAGTGCCTCGAGAGGCGAGGGTCGGATTCAACGTTGTTAGTCCATAATGATCACACGCCGGCGTCAACCTTGGCGAGGGTCAGGGACCAGGGTAACTCGTGAGATGATTGAACATCAACGTTCTTGACAACAGAAAATAATGGCTGAGCCCGACATTTTATTCCAGATTTACTAGTACAAGTAGTAGATATGTTATTCCAGCTCCTTAGGCTGACCGCGCTGAGGTCTCCCTTCGATCGGAAGCAATTCGAATATAGGTTCATATAGGTCCATGTGTCAAAATTCCAAATACTACGAATAGACCTAAACACTGGATTGGAGCCACTGGATCATGGCCGTCCCTAGCAAAGTGACGAAACGATTGCTGTATAGAAAATATCTCTGTCGTGTGCAAGATTCTATGGAGAAAGCTTGGCAAAATGGGGGATCTGGGCGCTGATAACATGATGTAAATACGTGCCCATATGGAGAAGAAGAAAACGTGTACAAGGCTGGACACCGTGCACCGCATGTGAGTGGCTTCGAGTTGTGCCAAAACACCTAACTGCTGGTAGAAAACCTGGCCCAGGATGTCGTCATCAAAGGCAGGTATGTCCAAGTTCTCCTCCAGTGGTCGAGCAGGAGTACTGATCCGTGGGTAAGAGCATACGAGGGTCATCAATACCGGCAGCTCGGGTCAAATATTCTCCGTCGCATTCCACCCGGATGGAAAACATTTGCTGAGCGGTGGAGAAAATGAAGCAATTCAAGTGTGGAATATGGAAACAGGTCAGGAGGTGGGAGAGCCCATAAAAATGGCCGGCGATGTCTACGCCATCGCGGTGTCGAGGGATCACAAATGGATAGTATGTGGGAGTTATCGCAGCACAAGCGTATGGGACTCGAGGACCCGCAAAAAGGTCGTCGAGTTGTCTGCGAGTAGTTCAAGCACCGCCGAGGTCGACATCCACCCCGACTCAAGCAGGTTCGCTGTCGCAAGATACTGGGAGAAGTCAGTCACCATCTGGGATATAGCTACGGGAAAGCAGCTTCTTCGTCCACTGGAACATGACATAGATAGCCGCCTTGTCGGGGTCAAGTTCTCTCCGAATGGCAGTCAGATCGCTGCTGCCAGCCAGCGTTCCATCTGTACCTTCGACACTAGTAACGGCAACCAGCTCGCTAGCATCAAACTTCGCCTGCCAGGATGGGCCCCTATGACACCTCTTGCATGGTCAAGTGACGGGCAGCGAGTTTTCACCACATCTTCCGACCGAAATATCAGGTCTTTCGACGCATTTACCGGATCACAACGTGCCGAGACGGAGGTTCACAACCTGAACGACGTTGCGTCAATTGCTCTGGCTGCCAATAACGGGAAATTCATATCCACGTTTGCGGACAGTCTGATCTCTTTCTGGGATACATCTTCATTTACACAAATCGGCTCGGACATAAAGGACACGGAGAGAGCACGGTCAATCGCTATCTCCCTAGATGGTAGCTACCTCGCGACTGGCGGACGGACTGGGAGAATCACCATTCGTAGGCTTGCTGATGTTCTCCCAGAATCCTATGGACCATTCAATGTAAGCGCTCGCGCACTTGTAAGTGTTTCCGTACCTGATGATCGTATTCAAACTGTATTCTTGTCGGTCTTCAGACAGTATGTGCTCGTTGTGCAATTTCACCGGGTTTTTCAATATATTCTGTTAGGCGTCTGACCCAGAAATACCCGAGGATACACAAGAACAGCAGCTGGACGAACAGGCAGCGACCTCAAGTGTCAAAGACGACAAACCACCAGACTCGCATTCTGTAGGCCATTTCATCCTAAAGGGAGCTACTCGAACTCATGCACCATGCGCAGGCAAGCGAGGAACCACCCTCGCATTCTCGCTCCCCCGAGTCGGACACCCACCATAACGACGACGACCTCCTCGAGGTATATACCTGTCTATTCACTCTGTAGCTACCATTCAGAACTACATAGGCTGAATTGCCATCTGGCACTCCTGCACCATTATTTGACTTTGATGAGGTTCGTAGCGACTTGATTGACTTTCTGACTCTGTGCTGATGCTACGGAAGCCGCCATCCCCGGCATCCTCTGTCCACCATCGTGACGCCATCGCACCGCTGGTTAGCCACTCGCATGGCATATCCCAGTCGCCAGGTCCCTCGCTCGTATCTCCCCCTCTCGAAGCGCCCAGTACAGGGAAACCTCCCGAGCCCTCCGAATCTACCAAAGAACCTCGACGCCGAACGTTCAGAGGATGGCTCAGAACGAGGATGAAGAGGAATGCTTCCCGTCAAACAGGTCAACCTCCGAAGAAGCCCAACCAGTCCTGCGATCCACTACCTGACCCGACACCGACTGGAGCGGATCGCACAACAGCAACGGAGGGACTTTCGACGATGGCCCCAGGTCGCCGTCAGCGAGTGAGTGTCTCTTTTTGACAACGGACGAACGGGACGTGGGCAAGTCTGATGACCCTACGCTAGCGAGTGGTCATGAAATTTCCAACGAAGCTCAAGGTGCGTCGCTCTCTCGAGTTTTGTTATGGAATCCATTCGTGACGCGCAAGCGACAGCGTCGACTGCCTCCCGAGCCCGCTGTGCCTGACACACAGGAAGATGTGTCAACCCGTAAACAAGGTCCTCCAGATGCAAAGGAAGCCGACCCCGTGCGATCCCCCTCTAGTGATGGCCGACGCGTCACGACAGCCGACACTCACCAGGTGCGGCAAACGAACGATGGATGTGAGCCATCGACATTGAGTGTCCACGTCTCGGTATGCACCCTTTTCTGTGGCTCGATTTGTGATGTTGACAGTGAGTTACTGTATAGCAATCGGGGAGGACTCTGGTCACAGTCGCACTCCCTCCGTGGATCTCGTGTTTCCGCGGCTGTACGGGTGATGGAATGCATTGATCCCACATGTAGATCTCATAATGGTCACAATGTAGCTTCCTCGAGTTTGTGCCTGCTGAAGGATTGAATATTGGACAAAGTTGGGATAGGCTTGACATGGCAGTGCCTCTGAGGGCTTGAATGATCACTCGAGTACTCATTTCATGGCTTTTGGAATACAACAAGACAGTGACCACATAGAATCATATTATCTATGCTTCTTTGAACCAGAGTGTCCACTAATTTCCCCCTTTGAGTCTGTTCAGAATGGTATTTTGCTTGGGTGGTATCATTGTCTATTAGAAGTGCATGGCAGGCAGTGTCCATGAGTTAGACAGCCTTTGTGCTGGTTTGAAGGCAAAATCTATTCTGGAGAGCATCAGTGATAAGATAAGATGAGATGGGTGAAGAAAATTTTTTAGTCCATCAGATGCTCAGAACAGCCACTGTAACATGCACCATGACCAGATCAGCACTGCAGAAGGTATGGATTTCAATCAAAAAAATAGTCAAAATTGCACATAAGGTAGGGTAATGGTATGTTACACTTTGGTAGTTTTCAACTTGGGGAATGAGGCAGTGTGTGAAATTGAGACTGACAAGGGTGGCCCTTGCACACGAAGCAGTTCCTGTATGCTCAGCGGCAGGCCGGACACAGTGCATCGCATGCTAATGAGTAGCTTCAAGTTGTAAAATACCTAACCGCTGGTAGAAAACCTGGCCCAGGATGTCGTCATCAAAGGCAGGTATGTACTACTAGTTCTCACCTCCAGTGATCGAGCGGTAGTACTGATCCGTAGGTAAGAGCATACGAGGGTCATTAATTCTGGTGGCTCGGGTCAAATATTCTCCGTCGCATTCCATCCAGATGGAAAACATTTGTTGAGTGGTGGAGAAAATGAAGCTATCCAAGTGTGGAATACGGAAACAGGCGATGAGGTGGGGGAGCCCATGAAAGTGGGCAGCACTGTCTACGCCATCGCGGTGTCGAGGGATCACAAATGGATAGTATCTGGGTGTTATCGCAACACAAGCGTATGGGACTCAAAGACCCACCAAACCGTCGTCGAATTGCCCGCGAGTAGTTCATGCACCGTCGAAGTCGACATCCACCCCGACTCAAGCAGGTTCGCCGTCGCAAGATACTTTGCAAAGGCGGTCACCATCTGGGATATAGCTACAGGAAAGCAGCTTCTTCGCCCATTGGAACATGACACGGATGGTGTCCTTGTTGGGGTCAAGTTCTCTCCGAATGGCGACCAGATTGCTGCTGCCAGCAAGCATTCCATCCGCATTTTCGACATTCGCAACGGCAACCAGCTTACTATCATCAAAATTGACCTACCCGGGTGGGCTCCTATGACACCCCTTGGATGGTCAAATGATGGGCAGCGAGTATTCACAGCGTCTTTTGATCGAAAACTCATGTCCTTCAACGCGTCTACCGGATCACAACTTACTAGGACAGAGGTTCACAGCCGGAGCGAAGTTGCGTCGATTGCCCTGGCTGCCAATAACGGGAAATTCATATCCACGTTTGCGGACAGTCTGATCTCTTTCTGGGATACATCTACATTTGCACGAATCGGCCCGGACATCGAGGACGCAGAGAGAGCACGGTCGATTGGTATCTCCCTAGACGGCAGCTACCTCGCTACTGGTGGACGGAACGGGAGAATCACCATTCGTAGGCTTGGCGAGGTTCTCCCAGAATCCTACGGCCCATTCAATGTAAGCGCTCGTGTATTTGCAAGTGTTTCCGTACCTGATGACCATACTGTCTGAAGACAGTATGTGTTCGTTGTCCAAATTCACTATGTTTTTAATATATTCTGCTAGGCGTCTCCCCATGAAGAACGCGATCCAGACATACCTGAAGATAAACAAGAACAGCAGCTGGACGAGCAGGCAGCGACCTCCAGTGTCAAAGTCGACGAACCACCAGATTCGTCTTCCGTACACACACAGGCGCGTGAGGAACCAATCCCCAAGTCAGAAGCCCATGATGATGATGACGACCTCCAAGAGGTATGTACGTGTCTATTCACTTCTGGAGCTGCCATTCAGAACTACATAGGCTGAATTGCCATCGGGCACTCCTGCACCGTTATTTGACTTTGATGAGGTTCGTAGCGACTTGATTTGTCTTTCTGACTCTGTGCTGATGTTGCGTAAGCCACCATCCCCGGCATCCTCTGTTCACCATCGTGACGCTGTGGCGCCGCCGCTTGGCCAGTCCCACCGTATACCCCAGTCGTCGGGTCCCCCACTCATATCTCCGCCTCCCGAAGCGCCCAACCCGGAGAAACCTCGCGAAGCCGAGTCTACCAAAGAACCCCGACCCCGGACGTTTAGAAGGTGGCTCCGAACAAGGATGAAGAGGAATACTTCCCATCAAACAGGTCAACCTCCGAAAAAGCCCAACCAGTCCTGCGATCTACAGCCTGACCCGACACCGACCGAAGTGAATCGCACAATGGAAACGGGGGGAGTTTCGACGATGGCTCCAGGCCGCCGTCAGCGAGTGAGTGTTTCTTCTTGACAACGGACGAACGGGACGTGGGCAAGTCTGATGACCCTACGCTAGCGAGTGGTCATGAAATTCCCAACGAAGCTCAAGGTGTGTCGTTTTCTGAAGATTTTGTATGCAATCCATTCGTAACGCGCGAGTGACAGCGTCGGCTTCCTCCAGAGCCTGCCGTGCCCGATCCAAAGGAAGACACGTCAACCCGTAAACAGGGTCCTCCCGATGAAAAGGAAGTGGACCCCGTGCGGTGCTCTTCTGGTGATGGCCGACGCGTTACGACAGCCGACATTCGCCGGGTGCAGCAAACGAACGATGGGCGCGAGACGCCGACCTTGAGTGCCCACGTCTCGGTATGCACCCTTTTCTGTAGCTCGATTTGTGATGCTCACAACGAACTACTATTAAGCGATCGGGGAGGACTCTGGTCACAGTCGCACTCCCTCCGTGGATATCCTGTTTCCGTGGCTGCACGGGCGATGGAATGCATTGATACCCACGTGTATGATGCACGGTGATCGTGATGGTTCGCAATGCGGTTTCCTCGAGTTGGCGCCTGCTTGGTGACTGAACAAAGTTTAATCATTGTGAGCAGTCCTATCACCTGCAGTACCAAGTCGTTGGTTCTCTG
This sequence comes from Phylloporus cf. tubipes, assembly GCA_038094315.1. Lineage (NCBI taxonomy): Eukaryota > Fungi > Basidiomycota > Agaricomycetes > Boletales > Boletaceae > Phylloporus > Phylloporus cf. tubipes. Next base: position 18,203 of record JBBPTZ010000245.1, on the reverse strand, counting down.
AGAGCATATCGAATGAAATATATATATCCTATATCCAGTAGTATAGCAATGTGACTGTGGTATCCAATTCCGTATCCGCACTCGCCACCGTACTCAACTTTCCAGACCACGCTCAACGTCACGCTGCGCATCCTGTGTTCCGAGGCTGTGGCTTCTTCTCCGTCGAGGTACCCGCTCGGTCCGCATTACACCTTCACGCGCCATCCCCACAAAGAACACAATGATAGCACATTCGACACTGGGCAAGACAATGCCAAGACGGAAAACCTGCACTGCAAGCGCCACAGAGAACAACGCGATCCTATAAACACCACACACACATGACACTGGTGAGCGACACGCCATGCCCAATTTGCCTTACTGAGGATCGACAAGGCGTTCACCTGTTGGCAGTGTCGCGACCTAGGCGTGAGCGGTCCGGACTCATGTATGTGCCAGGGAGACGTACCACATGCCGAGCGACCGTCAGACCTGGGTTACTGTAACAAATTTAACAGGCCGAAGTAGAAACGATGGACGCAGTCGCGAGACGACTGAGCAATAGATGAGAATTTCGATCAGACCCATGGGTCGACAACGTCGGAGACGACAAGGAAGCTAAAGTTGATAACGTTGACCGTATCCACCCACAAGAGGAGACGATGGGTGTGGTCGACAAAGTGGTACTGCCACTTTTGACTGTCGCCCACGTTCATGACGACTTCCGTGAGCTCATCGAGGGTAACATCGTTCGTCTGCGTCGCCTTTTCGAAGAGGTTTGTGGCGCATATACGGACCTCTTCTTCCAGATTGCGGTCATAGACATTGCTCTCTGTGAATATATGCTTTGAAAGCGTCCACGATGAGGGCCTAAAACACTCATAGTAGGAAACATACCAAGCCTTCGTGACAACAGAGAAGACGACTTGTAGCGAGGGCTCGGTGTTTGGGCAATTCGTCCTGCCAACGACTGGCGCGCCATGGGGTTGTTGCTCGTTCGCGCACAGCCAAAACAGAGACTGGCTTCTACGGTTTGTAGATGATAGAATCGACCTCCAAAGTGAGGCAAGCCGTGATCAGAGGGCGGGCGAAGGTGCCCTCACCTTTTGCTCGGCTATCGCTGATGAGAATTTGTCGTCGACAATGCACCGCTCGTGGACATTACATACATAAAGTAGAAGTCACCTCATGCAATAATTGGACGGAGTGTGCATGGTGACTGTGAGAGAGCTGACTCGGATTCAGGTTAATGTTGAATGACGGACAGAGCGGGACGTTAGTCTGTTAAACGGAACGCTCAGTCTCGTCGAAGGCGAAGACTCATTGTATTAAGTACCTGTTAAACGGAACGCTAGGTACATTCATGAGTACGGTATGATAAACGTATGTCAGGACACTCACCTCAGTCTCGTCGAAGGCGAAGACTGAGGTGGCGAAGCGGAGACGAAAAAACTTATAACGAGTCCGATAAGCGAAAAACATGTGGATAATGCGTGTACATCAGTGTCGAGACTTGATATCCCAACACAGGTAAGGATGATGCCGTGAGGGCACGCAAGTTACCCTGAACCCGCACCCCCCTGCACAACCTGTGCGCTGTATATCGGGATGTCGACAGAGAAAGGTACGCCTTCGTTGTCGACGAACGTCTTATTGTCTGTTGGCCTCCAGAAAGTCCAGAAACGATCCAGATCAATGCCTACGATGAAATAAACTCAGTCTTCTTCACCAAGGATGGCAAGCAGCTGTATAGCGGCGGTGATGAAGGGGTATTACGACGATGGAATGTGGAAGACGGAGCCGAGCTTTCCGAATCCCAACCTATTGAAACTGAAGGCGCACAAATTTATTCGGCGGCGCTGTCCCCTGATAACAGATGGCTGGTCTGTGGGCTCAGACGCTTGGGTGCCAGAGACGGAAAGACGAATTTGAGGGTGTACGATGCACAGACCCACCAGCAAGTCCTCGACATCAGTGGTCACTCAGACGCCATCTTCTCAGTCGACGTCTCACCCGACTCGACGAAATTTGCGTCAGGCTCTGCTGAGAAGTCTGCGTTCATCTGGAATATGGAGACGGGCGAGAAGCTCATCGGTCCACTTCAGCACGAAGGTTGTGTCGTTGCTGTGCGCTTCTCTCCAGATGGCGAGCGCCTCGCTACCGCCACCGCCGAGAACCAAGACTCAGAATCGGTTCGGATCTACGACAGTAAAAATGGCCAACAGCTGTTGGATATGCCGTGCAGGATATCCGATTGCATTGCAGCGTCGCTTGCCTGGGTTGCAGACGGTCACCAGCTTTATGCCGGGTCGTACAGCGTATTCAGGCTTTTTGATACATCCTCTGGAACGCAACTCGGTGAATGGACCGCCCCTGGTGGAGGGCGGTCCCTTTCAATCGTCTTATCTCGCCGTCAGACATTTGCTGCCGTCGCAGCGTTCAAGGCACTGTCTTTTTGGGATCTCAGCACTCACAGGGAAATCGGGAGTACCATCGATCATGGGAACTCAATTTGGTTCATTGCGCTCTCCCCCGACGATGAATTGATTGCGATCGGTGACAAGGACGGAAAGGTCACCATCCGTAATCTCCGGGAACACCTTCCCCTCTCATACCTGGCAGACGTAAGTGACGAAATTTGGTACTGGTGTCGTGTTTGACTGGCGTTTGTATGAAATCCCCTCAAATCCGGATCACACGGCGATGAATAGAACGACTTGCTCGAGGTAAGTGATCTCGATGTATGCGTTCGCTTTCCTTGCAAGTTCTTACCATCTCATAGGCCGAATTACCATCCGGCACCCCCACATCGCTATTTGACTTTGACGAGGTCCGTGACAACTTGATGGCCTTTCTGACTCTTCGCTGATGCTGAGGAAGCCACCATCCCCGGCATCCTCTGTTCACCATCGTGACGCTGCGGTGCCGCCGGTTAGCCAGTCGCATGGCATATCCCAGTTGTCAGGTCCCCCGCTCGTATCTCCCCCCCTCGAATCGTCCAGCCCAGCGAAACCTCCCGAACCCCCCGAATCTACCAAAGAACCTCGACGCCGAACGTTCAGAAGATGGCTCGGAACGGGGATGAAGAGGAATACTTCCCGTCAAACAGGTCAACCTCCGAAAAAGCCCAGCCAGTCCTGCGATCCACTACCTGACCCGACACCGACTGGAGCGGATCGCACAACAGCAACGGAGGGACTTTCGACGATGGCTCCAGGTCGCCGTCAGCGAGTGAGTGTTTCTTCTTGACATACAGATGAACGGAACGGGGGTGAGTCTGACGACGTTATCCCAGCGAACGGTCATGAAATTCCCAACGAAGCTCAAGGTCCGTCGTTTTCTCGAGTTTTGTTATGCAATCCATTCGTGACGTGCGAGTGATAGCGTCGATTGCCTCCCGGGCCCGCAGTGCCCAACCCAAAGGAAGATACTTCAACCTGTAAACAAGGTCCTCCCGATGCAAAGGAAGCTGACCCAGTGCAATCCCCCTCTGGTGATGGCCGACGCGTCACGACAGCCGACATTCACCGGGTGCAACAGACGAACGATGCATGCGACCCATCGACCTTGAGTGTCCACGTCTCGGTGCGCGCCCTTTCCTGTGGCTCGATTTGTGGTGTTCACAGGAGTTATTTAGCAATCGGGGAGGACTATGGTCACAGTTGCGCTCCCTCCGTGGATATCCTGTTTCCGTGGCTGCGTGGGTGATGGAATGCGTTGATGCCCACATGTATGATGCACGATGACCATGATAGTCAGAAATATATATATCCTATATCCAGTAGTATAGCAATGTAACTGTGTATCCAATTCCGTATCCGCACTCGCCACCGTACTCAATTTCCCAGACCACGCTCAACGTCACGCTGCGCATCCTGTAGTCCTGTAGGAGCCGCCTGAAGCTGTGGCTTCTCCGTCGAGGCATCCGCTTGGTCCGCATCACCTGCGTCATCGTCATCGTCCCCCCGGAACAACCGCATCACCCTCACCCCCATCACCACAAAGAACACGATGATAGCACATTCGACGCTGAGCGTCGCTACGGTGCCGCGCTCCCCCGGACGGAATATCTGCACCGCAAGCGCCACCGAGAACAACGCGATCCTACAACACACACAACACCGTGAGTGACGCGCCAACGTTACCGATGGGTTGAGAGGAACGTACGACCATATGAGGGACGCGACGGGGAGACTGTGCGTGATCGCGAGACACGCCATGCCCGATTTGCCTTGACTGAGGATCGACAGGGCGTTCACCTGTTGGCATGGTGGCGACCTGAGCGTGAGCGGTCCGGACAGCGTATGTGAAAGGGAGACGTACCGCATGCCGAGCGACCGTCAGACCTGGGTTACTGTACACGTTTAACAAGCCAAAGGAGAACACGATGGACGCGACCGTCGAGACGATTGAGCAATAGATGAGAATTTGGATCGGACCCACGGTCTTGGTTGGGTCGACAACGCCAGGGACGGCGAGGAAGCTAAAGTTCACTGCCAACATCACTGTAGACTGCAAACCATAAGACACCTAGCAGGTGAAGTGAGCATGAACCCACAAAAATGGTATACCGGCCCAACTCGTCTTTGAGCCTACTCATGAAGTCCTTCCAGCGGGGTTGGATAATGATACCGTCAACCCAGACGCGGTGCAAACGAATGGCATGCTCGTTCGGTGCCCCAAAGAGAAACAAATTGAAGGCTAAGAAAATTTTGCGATGATTCCAAGTCTGTTCACCAAATAATGGGGTGTCTGCGTTCAACCGTGCACAAGGCTGGCCGCAAAAATTCAAAAACTGGTTTTCAGCTGGCATTGTGTTTAGAAAAAGCAGACAACCAATCACGATACTCACTGAAGAACGCCATCAGTCGCGCTTCAAATGACAACATTACTATTGGGGCTGCCAAATGGAACGAGGTATAGACATACCAATGATCCAAATACTGCAAGGGTCAGAAATCTTCTCGTCTTCGGTGAATGTTAGCATAGTCAAGGAAATGTACGAGACAAAAACATGCACCCTTGAGCGAGTTGACCAGGTCCAGCATTGCAACGAGTTCATCTTGTGCAAACGGGCTCGAGGAAGAATCGGTAGTCATCATGTCTTACAATAGGATGTGAACATGACGTGGTTATTCGCAAAAAGAACATACCAGTCTTGGCATAATTGAGCATCCCTCTCAGTTCTTCGAAGGCTTTATTTGGAAGTGTACGACCGTGTGGGTAGTATTCACAATGTGACCTTGGCTCCATGTCAAACATCATAGACTTAACTTGGTGTCAGTGCCTGGGTAGAATGAAACAGGTACGGACACACCTGGAAGACTAGCGGGAAAAAGTATACCAGTAATGTGCCTCGACCTTGTACTCTGAAGGTTGTCAGTGAAAAATAGCGATAACATGTCTAACATACTTATATGGTCATATTCAGTGACTCCTTGTAAGTCGGTGTCGAGATCCCTTGCGTTGACCGTATCCACCCAAAAGAGAAGGCGGTGGGTGTGGTCCACAAAGTAGTAATACCAGTTTCGACGGTCATCCACATTTATGACAACTTCCGTGAGCTCGTCGAGGGTAACATCGCCCGTCTGCATCGCCTTTTCGAAGAGGTTTGTGGCGCATACACGGACCTCTTCTTCCCTGTCGCGGTCATAGACATTGCTCTCTGTGAATATATGCTTCGAAAGGGTCCACGATGAGAATGCAGAATACTTGTAGTAGAAACGTACCAATCCTTTGTGATAATAGAGAACTACACCTTCCGGATGAATATGTCGGCTCCACCCATCGGGAAGTGGCGATAGTCTGTTGAGGAAGGTCAACAGGTACAGCGTCTCGTAGAAAAGGTAAGCTTACGCATTCAAGAGTCTCTGTTGCCCAGCTGGGATGTCAAGCTGAGTCTCGGTGTCCTGACTGAGGGACAGCAAGTTTGAACGGTGAGCAAGAAAGGTGTTGAAACGCGTGCGCTTACACGACAGTGTTGTGCTTGTAACGCTGCGACGCCCTTTCAGGAGTCGCGGGAACCGGGTCAGACCCCAACTGACGACTTGCAGCAAGGGCTCGGTGTTTGGGCAATTCGTCCTGCCAATGATTGGCGCGCCGAGTCCACGGTATTTCTGCGCGAGTTCCACCGTGCCCTTCCTCGGTACGTCGGGGAGCTGCCAGATGTTCTCCCATGAGGTTGTTGCTCGCCGCGGGGACATCGTTTGCGCATAGTCGGAACCGAGACTGGCTTCTACGGTTCGTAGATGATAGAATCGACCTCCAAAGTGAAGCAAGCCGTGCTCGAAGGGCGAATACAATGATGCGGCCAGCAGACAAGGGGAGGCGAATGACATTGGAGAGCAAATGCAGTAATCGGAGAAGACGTGAGCTCGCCGAGGTCGGCATTGCCAACGGTTACAAAAGTATTCGGTTGGCGTCGCAAGCGCCGGTGGTTGAACTTGTCCCGCTGCTGTGTGAACATGGCAGTAATGATGCTGTAGGCACTTTTGGCGTCGTTCTGCGTCAATATCCAAGTGCTATTGCATAGTAAATATGTAGTATGCATAAAAAGATGGTATCACACGTCTACATCAATTCTCAAACCATGTTGTTCGACGTCTGCGACACTTGATCCACCTGGGTGTTTTTCTCCCCAGAGGCCTCCGGATCGTCCGGATCACCCACATCTTCTGCCTCCTCCTCCTCCTCCTCGTCGTCCCGGAAGAACCGTAGCACACTCGCGCCTAGGATTCCAAACAACAATATAACGAAACATTCCACAGCGAGGGTCGTGACCATCGCACGTTCCCCTGGACGGAAAACTTGCACCGCGAGAGCTGCAAGAAAGAACACGATTCTAGAACGCACATGAGCAAATGCATCCCGAAGGCAAACTACACTAGGTTGAGATGACATACGACCATATAAGAGAGGCGGTCGGCAGACTCAGGTTGATTGCAAGACCTGCCATTCCCCATCTTTTCTTACCGAATGCAGAGATGGCTCTCAGCTATCATAGCCAACATGAACATTCTAGGCGGATGTGGACAAACTTCTGTGGAAACATACCACGCGCAAAGTGGCCCCCCTTGGTCGTATGTTGATGTATAAGCTCAGCAAGGCATAGGAAAACATGAAGGAGGCGGCCGTCGAAACCACTGAGCAATAGATGAAGATTTCGACCGGACCCACATGCCCACTAGCGTCGACAACGCCGGGCACAGAAAGGAAGCTAAAGTTCACTGCCAACATCAGTGTGGACTGCGAAATGTAAAATAAATACCCAGTAGGTGGAGCGAACATGGCTCACAAGAATGGTATACCGGCCCAACTCATCCTTGAGGCTGTCCATGAGATCCTCCCAGCGATGCGGAAAGATCAGACCGTCGACCAAGGTGCGCTGCAAACGAACGGCATGCTCGTTCGGTGCTCCAAAGAGAAACCAATTTAAGGCTATGAACACTTTGCGACGGTTCCAGGTTGGTTCAGCATACAAGAGGGTATCTGCGTTCAAACGTGCGCAAGGCTGGCCATAATAATTCAGAAACCGGTTTATAGCTGGCTTTGTGTTAGAAAGGCAGACAATCTAGTGCGATACCCACTGATAGATTGCATCACTCGTGCTTCAAACGAAAATGTTACTATTGGAATCTGTCAAATGCAGCATTGGCATACCGATGATCCAGATACTGCAAGGATCGGAGATCTCATCATCTTTGGAGAAAGTCAGTCAGGTGGGCAAAGTACACGAGCAAAAATGCGCACCCTTGAGAGAGTTGACAACATCCAGGATTACAGTGAGTTCATCTTTTCCAAAGGGGACCAAGGAGGACTCGGCAGCTATTGTCATGTCTAATGGTACGATGAGGATGAGAAGACGACGCGATCATTCCAAAAAGGGACACACCAGTCTTGGCATAATTGAGCATCCCCCTGAATTCTTCGAAGACTCGCTTTGGGAGTGTACGATTGTGTGGGTAGTATTTACAATGTGACCTTGACTCCATGTCAAACGTAACAATCTTGACCTGCGGGTCAGCACTAGGACAGCACGCAACATATACCGACATACTTGGAAGGCTGCCGAGAAAAGTATACCAGTAGTGTGACTCAATCAGATTCCCTCAATGATTATCAGCAAAGGATAGTGATGGGAAATCAAACATACTAATACGGTTATATCCAGCCTCTGGAGAGTAACCAGTAAGGTCCTTTCTGTTCATTGTATCCACCCAGAAGAGAAGGCGGTGTGTGTGGTCAACAAAGTAATAGTGCCAGCATTGTTGATCATCCACATTTAGGACGATTTCTGTGAACTCATCCAGGGTAACACCCTTTGTCGACATCTGGAGCGCCTTTTCGATGAGTATCATCGCACAATGAAGGAGTTCGTCTTCGTTTTCTCGGTTCTCGATGTCGTTCTCTGTGAATACACGCTTGGAAAGGGTCCACAATGGGATCGGAATGCGCACGAAAGAGAAACGCACCAATCCTTCGTGATAAAAGAGAACCGCCCCCTCGGGATGAACATGTCGTCTCCATCTATCAGGAAGCGACACCCTATGTTGAGAGTTGTCAGCAGGCAACCAAGTCTTCGCACTGAAAGTGAACTTACGCAGTCAAAAGCTTCTGTTGCCCGGCCGGAAATATGTCGATCGGAGGGTCGATGTCCTGGCTAAGGGCATGCGTGAACGAAGAGTTCAAAAACACTGGAGCACGTGCAGTTCCTTAAGATGGGGTAATATCGCGACGACCCTCTCTCGGGAGTCGAAGGGACTAGCTGGAGTGGGTCCCCAGTACGAGCAGAAGTGAGAGTTCGGTATCTCAATAATTCGTCCTGCCATTGAGTGGTGCCCTGCACGGGAGGTGCTGCGAGAGTGACGGTATGTTCTTCGGCCCTTGCAGGTCCTGAAAGTTGCGGGGCCTCTCCTGCGGTGGGGTTGGTGCTCATCGAAGGGACATCGTTTGCGTGCAGTCGGACACAGGAATGGTGCTGGCGGCTAGCGAGCGCTAGGATTATCCTCCAGAGCGACGTAAACCGAGCTCGAAGGGCAAGCACAATGCGGCCAGATGGCAAGCGGAGGCGGAGGGCAAGCGACAGCAGAAATCGGAGGAGACGGGAGCTCATCAAAGTTGGAATTGACGACGGCCGCTGAGTGTACCCTCATACTATATACTACTACTGTACACAGGAACTTACAACCTGTGCCCGGCGCAAGACGTTAACCCATTGCTGTACTAACCGATATTTACGGTGAGAAGTTAGTGGCCGAGGAACGTACGGTGGTCCCAGTGAGTCGGACAACCGAAACCAGGGCAGTCCTCGATTAGGCAGAACAACTGAGTGTCGGGCAATTGTGTGCTCTATGGCAGACTATCTGATTGCACTGACTCGGGCGTAACCTAGCCACTTGAACTTGGACAATACCTTTATCATTTGCTGCCAGCCCGAGACCCTGGTATGAAGAAGAGCTGTACCCTATCCAAGTGTATCTACAAGAGTATAGTAGACATATTCACGCTTAGTCAGAGTGTGCTCTGACAAGCCCTGAACTACGTTCTGAAAGTACCCTAGAATAGTAACCTTGCAGTCGGAGTCTGAATTTCAATGCCTCCCCTGTGCCCGCAAACACGCCAGTCTGCACGTTTGCAGGCCCATTCACCTTCAACAGTCTCTACTATGGATCCCCATGAAGGGCATCCGTCTCCCATCGCTCCAGCTCCCCATCTAACCAAGGGTCGTGGTCGGGGATCAAGGGGAGCACGAGCCCAATGTGCCCACCGATCGACTATCGCCACACCGCCGCCATCCGATACCTCAACTGACAAGTTCACGGTACAGTGGACAAGTCACCAAACCGACATCCTTGTTGCCCACCTTGTCTCCCACATTGCTGACTGCAATGTTCTTTTTTCGGAGAACAAAGCTGACCGCCCCGAATTCACAGAGAAGCCATTGGGCAAAGACAAGTCGTCTGTCTGCGCTGCAATCGCACACATCATCTTTAGTGAGGACCCAGAATGGCATGACTGCTTTGCGGTTATGCCCAAGTGTTTTGCGGTGTCCATTTCAAACCGTCTCAGCTAGTAAGTCACCCCTCTCCTTCCTCTTTTTCTGACTAAAAATTTTAGCCTTCGTAAAACGTTTGTTCAGCACTACCGCACTGTCCATCAAATGGGCCAAGGTGTCCAGCCTGGTGCTGACACTCCAAATCTTCACGACGCCATTCTCAAGGAGTTCCCATGGTATGACGACTTGTACATGATTTGGAATGGCATTCCGAACTTCACAGCCAAACTCATCAACTCGCAACCTGGAATATCCCGCAGCGCAAATTTTCTCAAGATCGTTGCTCCAAACAAGAACATCCCGCATGCAGATATGCCTGCCATCACGTCCACAACACCCGTTTCCACTCCCGCCTCTTCTGTGCCTGTCGCCATCCCATTTGTACCTGTCGCTGTTGCCATTCCATCTGTCCAGTCTGCTACCCGGGCCATCCTGTCCACCATCACACCATCTGTTCAGCCTGTTCCTGCCCCGCCTGTGGTTGTCCCACCCGCTCCACCTACGTTTGCCGCTGCGCTGGCTAATACAGATATGGGGTGGTATGATGAAGGTGATGATATGTACTCATTCGATGATGATGAACATCCAAGCATGAGTATTTGCAAAGGAAAACGAAAGGTACGCTAGAATGCCATAGATTACTGACGATTACTAATTTTTTTAGGCCGCAGCATCCCCCGACCCGATTGATACTGATCTCGACGCTGATCTTAACGATATTGCTATATGAAATGCCCCCCCCTCCTCCTATCATTCCCGTGCAACCGGCTTTCAACTAATGGCCTCCAAGGCCAGTATACAATCTGCCTCATCACACAACGCCTCCGGTATGCGGTCTGTGTCCTCCCCCACCTCATCAGTAGGCTGATCACAAACATCAGCCTGCCAAGTTCTTTCTCCCGTTTCATCAGCATTCTCAGGGTTGTCCGGTGGTAGCAGAGGTAAACGAATTCGTGCCGACTTGGATGAAATGATGTCGCAGATGACAGTGGAGTCCAGCACAGGGGCTGATGGGCCGAGCTCACGCCATGTCGCCGTTTCCATGGAGAAGAATCACTGACTTGTGCTGAAAATCCAGCACATCGAAAAGGAGCGCGAGTTGCAGTTGGAACGGGACAAAATGCAATACGAGAGTACTAATGTGCAGGCCATCCATGATCAGGCCATGCAAGCTCAACAGGCTCAGATTTGGCTCGAGGAGGCAAAGACCTGAACAGCTGCAGAGGTTGCGAAAGAGAGACAGCACGAGGCGGAGATCCTAAGGCTTCAACTAATGTTGAAAGGGATTGATCCTAGTGCATAGTTATATTCTGTACTTGCTCTGTTTTTTTTTACCGCATGTATGTCATTTGTGTATCCCAATGCTACCTTTTGTTCTGTTGTACAATCTGCTCCATCAGTCTAAGACGAAATGCATGACCTGGCCTTCCATCATTGATATCAAATCCTACCCCCTCTTCTTCATCTTCTGCTTGACCTCCTTCCTCTCTTGCCCAAGCCTCAGAAGCTCACCTTTGTGCTGACTTTGGACCATATCTTCCTTCCTCAAACCGAATAACCATATTATGAAGTATTATGCAACAAATGACCCAGTTTGTTGCATAATCCAGATCCTTCTGAGACTTGATGGAGATACGTAGCTCTCGAAGGGATTGGAAGCGTCCTTTGAGAGCACCAAATGCATGTTCTACCTGAACCCGGACCTAAACCCATTAGTATAGAAAACCAAAAAGATTAAGATTTACCTTGGATAAAAAGTAGTTGAATGTTCTTTGCTCACAATTTAATGCCTGGTTCCTTGGCTTTTTGAAAGGAGGAATAAGCCAGGTTGACAGAGGATAGGCACTATCACCCCATATCCACTCATTATTAGCCAAAAGTGTATCATGTTCCTGATAAACTTGTGTTCCCCTGAATGCAAAGGCATCATGGGCACTACCAGGATGACCAAGACCATAGTCCACAACTAGCAAATTGTGGGGCATAATCACTAGCTATAAAGAAATGCATTATTAGAAATCTAAAAAGAAAAAAATCACAGACCTGACAGTTCAAGGAATATCTGGACTTTCTATCATAGAAAGTCTCTCCATAGTATCCAGGCTTCTGAAAGAGTGGAATTGGAGACCCATCAGCTGCCAACCAACCACCACTCCATTGCTGACATGTAGTACAGCCAGTATAAATCTTGGCATTTGTGCAATTAGCAGAATCAGGATTGTGTTACAGTTGTGCTGCTACGTCGGTCTGTTTTCCTCTTTTCTTTTGCCTACCTCAACCCCAACCCCCATTGGGAGCATTATCTCTTTGTTGTTTCGCTGACCCGGCAGCTTCTTTATCCCGCTTTCTGGCCTGATGCCATTCTTTCGGATCCTACCGGACCAGGCCCTGGACTTATTGATTGATCTTCTAGTATGTTCTATGGACAGCCTATCTTCTCCACCACTTCTCCCACAGTGGCGTCGTCTATCCACTTCTTTCCCATTGACTCACACGTAGTGACCAATCTGCAGTAGTTCTGTCCGCTTCCTCAGGCTTCTACTGCTTATGTACAGTCTAGTACTTATACCACAGCTGCCTGTATCATAGTCTTTATTCTTGATCTGCGCAATCTAGCGTTGTGTCTAGAACCACCCTCTGGACTTCTACTAGCCACTGTACGCTACTGAAGTACTCTGTGTGTTCCAAGGCGATTCCTTGAGAACCCCCTTCATTTACCTTCAACCCAATGACCATTCTGTCGTCAGCCCCCTTGGATTGAACCTTGGCTACTCCTGACATTCTGGGTCTCCTTGTTCGCAACGCTACGTGTAACAGATTGGAGGGGAAATGGATGAATGCATCATGCTGGTCTAAAAGTGCTGCCATGACCTGATTGGTACAGTTCACAACTGAACCATCACAAACTCCTACCCATAATGTAATATCTGAGATAGAGATGGCATTATCATAATGGCCAGTATGGTTAAGAAAAATTGCAAGCTGAACAGCGACAGGAAGCTGAGGATTGACTGGAGAGTGACTGTGAAAGATTGGGTGATCTATGTATTAGATGGGGAACGATCTATAACGAATGAATATACTCCAGTCAAGTGGTACGAGACTGGGAGTGTATGTACCTATAACAAATGAATATACTGTACTGAGTCAGAAGAGGTACGTGGAACGGATGTGTAGCATAGCTTACCTCCAGTCGAGTGGTACGAGACTGGAGGGAAAGGGCTCGCGGCGTAAATGTGTAGACTACAGTAGTGTCTGAAATAGGAAATATAGGAAAAGAGGGACTGTAGTACGACTAATGAGTAGGTAGATGGTCTGTAATCCGACACACCCCCTCAGACCGGTGCTAATACGAGTCCGTCGAGCATTTTCCGGTGTCCGTTGCCTTCAAGCGGTTTGGTAAAACTGTCGGCGAGCATCTCTGCAGTCGGCGTATGTAACAAGTTGAAGATTTTGTCTTCGATTTGCTCCCATACGAAATGATAGTCAGCGCCGATGTGGCGGGTACGTGGTCGGAAGCATGGTTCTTTCGCGAGCGCGATGGCGCCGGTGTTGTCAACGAGGAGATCTGTGGGCAGTGGAGTGCTCAGGAAGATGTCGAGGTCAGCGAGTAGGTAGCGTAGCCATAGGCCTTGCTTGGCGCCATGACCCATTGCCACGTATTCGGCTTCCGTGGTTGAGGTCACAACGCGAGATTGTTTCTTGCTGTTCCATGAAATGGCGGCATCTCCGAGTTTAAACAGATAGCCTGATGTTGAGCGGCGGTCATCGACGTCACACGCCCAGCTTGTGTCTGTGTACCCTGTGAGTTCGTTGGGGTCGACGTCACTGACATTACCGAGGGTGAGTGCATAGTTACGGGTTCCCTTGAGGTAGCAGAGGACTCGGAGTAGTGCACTCCAGTGCCGTTGGCCGGGGCTAGCACTGAACTGGCCAAGGATACTGGCAGTGTAGGCAAGGTCTGGCTGTGAGACGATGGAGAGCCAGGTGATGGCGCCGAGTATCTCGCGGTAGGGGTACTTGGCCATCTCCTTGCGTTCATCGTTGGTCTGGGGGCAGTCCTCCTTGGAGAGGGTGATCCCATGCTCCATTGGCGTCAAGACCGGGTTGGACGAGTCCATGCGGTGTCGCTTAAGGACCGTGTCGACGTACTGGGCCTGTGAGATGCTCACTGTGCAGTTCTTGCAGTCGTCAATAAGCTCGACGCCCATGAGCCAGTTGGGGTCCTCCTCCTTCATCTCAAAGAGGGAGTGTAGTACCTTTCTGGTCTCAGCAAGCATGGCCTTGGAGCTTGTGACCGTGAGTGCGTTGTCGACATGGATAGCGGTGATGGCTCTGCCTGTGGCAGTGCGGTGGGTGTATACGGCGTGGTCAGAACTGACTCAAGTGAAGCCATTCGAGGTCAGTCTTTCGTTCATGTATTTGTTCCATAGGTAGGAACCTTGTTTGATGCCGTAGAGACTGAGTAGTAGGGCCGCTATGCGATCCGTGCCGTCCTCGAAACCTTCAGGTTGACGCATGAAGATCTCGTGGTCGATTTTGCTGTGCAAAAATGCGCCTGTGACATTGTCTTGGCCGCGGTGCCACCTGTGGGCTGCAGCGAAGTGGAGGATGACATGTAGCGAGTCAAGTCGGACGGTTGGCGAGAACATGTCGCTGTAGTCAAGGCCGGGGATCTGGGAGTAGCCCTGTGTGACTAGGCGTGCTTTGTAGCGTAGGATCTCACCGGTTGGTCCGTACTTAATGACATACGTCCAGCGGCAGCCAATGACCTTGCAGCCTTTGGGTCTGTCGACAAGTTTCCATGTGCCGCGTTTGTTCAGCATGTCCATTTCCTCGTTCATGGCCCTCCACCAGTTGTCTGCGTCTGGTCCAGACGTGGAATCACGAAAGTTGCGAGGGATGTCGTTGCTGTGTGCTGTGAGATAGGCAACCTGTGCTATCTTGCCCATCTGGGTTGGTTCAACGGGTAAGGCATCTGAGTCGGCCTGTTGCGCTGTTGCTTGCTGCTTGGCAGTCTCACAATGTTCATGTTGTGCCTTCCGTTCGGCCTTTGCCCTGTCCTCAGCTGCCTTCTGGCGGTCAGTGGCATCCTTTTTCCAGGAAGGGCAGGTGACGCGTTCTGAGTGGCGAGGAGCAGAAGGGGGTTCAGGTTCATGCATTACAGCACCAGGCTCAAGTTGGGTGTCTGGCACTGTGGGTTCTGTTGGCTCAGGGCTTGGAGGTGGAATGGGGCGCCTTGTGGGGCTCGAATGTGGATTGGGATTGTTGGCATGTGTAGGTGCCTGCTCATTAGGAGAGCCACTCGTCGGATTGGTATTGGCTGTCACCCCCTCAATCCGAGCGGTGTGCGGTTGACGTTTGGACACCCCCTGGCTTTGGGCGGTATGGGTGGTGTCATCATGGTCGTCGATATGGCTAAACACCTTCTCATAGACGATGACGTCGCGGGAAGCAATAAATTTGCGTTTTGATGGGATCCATATTTTGTACGCTTTGGATCCCCGTTCAAATCCGCATAGAGTGCCATCCACGGAGTGCGCGTCGAGTTTGCGTCGTTGTTCAGGTGGTACTCGGACATGGCAGCGTGAGCCGAAGATGCGAAGGGTGGCGACACTGGGTTTCTTGTCATAAAAGACTTCATTTGGAGTGGTTCGAGAGAGGGCTTTGGTGGGGGCGCGGTTACGGACATGGTTAGCGTACTCATGCGCTTCGGGCCAAAAGCCTTTTGAGAGTTCGGCATCCTCGAGCATAGCTAGGGCACTTTCGTGGGTAGTTTGGTTGAATCTTTCTGCTACGCCGTTTTGCTGAGGGGTATGAGGGGCCGTAAACTCGTGTTGTATTCCTTTCTCGTTGAAGAAACCCTTGAGTTTTGCGTTGATGAATTCTCCACCCCTGTCGGAACGGATAAGCTTCACGCGCTGCTCGGTAAATGTCTCGAGTCACTTAATAAGTGTTTTGATGAGGTCAGGAGCCTCGTCTTTGTGCCATAGGAACTCCTTCCATCCTTTTCGGCTATAGTCATCAATGACGCTGAGGGTATATATGTATCCCTGGATGGAGGGGTCGAACAGGCCTTGGAGGTCCATATGTAGTTGCTCGATTGGCTTAGTGGCACGGGAAATGGCGTGTAGGGGGAACGGTGCTTGGTGGTGTTTGCCTTTGGCACAGCCATTGCACGGGGATAGGTCACCATCGCCTCTCAGGTCCATTCCGGTCACGAGATTGTGTCGGTCGAGGTACTGAAGGCTGTTTAGGCCAATATGGCCAAGGCGGGCATGCCAGAGGTCGAGGTTGGGCGCAGATCGGGCGGTGAATGCGACGTCATGGTGTGAGGTAGGTGGTGCAATAACGCTGTCGATTTCATAGAGGTTTCCTCGTAGGCGGCCCTCCATGACTATTTCACCCCCTGGCTTTTTGATTGTGAGGTGGCCACGGTATTTGGTTATTTTCATCCCCTTGCGGTCCATCCGGCTCTCCGACATGAGGTTGTCTCGGGCGTTTGGGCAGTAGTTGACGTTATGTAGTTTAATGGTACGGTTTGGTTTGTCGTGGACGCTGACAGTGACCAATACCGTGCCTGTGCCAAGTACTTTGAGCTCTGGGCCATCTTTGACAATGCCCTTGATTGTGTCGTTGGTTGGTATGAACGTGGTGAATGCTGATCGCTCGGTACATATGTGGTGGGTTGATCCGCCATCGAGTATCCGGCCGAAGCGGGAGTGGCAGGATGCGCCTGTTAGGTATGAGAGGTCTGAGTCACTCGGTTTGTCATCTGAGGCGCTATCATCGTCGGCTTTGGCTTGGTTCGCCCTCTTGCCGTATTTCGGCTTGGGCTTAGCTTTGCCTTTGTCCTTCAACTTTTCATCCTTATCATCCTTTTTGTCTCCCTTTTTGTTCGCGCGCCGGCTGTCATACTTCGCACCGCCTGGTCTGTAGCAATCCTTGGTGTGATGACCTGAGAAGTTGCAATTTGTACAGTACGGTTCGCCTGGAATCGGCGTGCGGCTACGCTTGCCTTTCGTGGCCTTTGTGCGACTAGCTTGTAAGCTGGTTCCTGCGGCTTGTGACGTGCGTATCCCGTACTCCTCCCGGATCCGTCGTTCAACCTCTGTGGACGTGTAGTGGTCTGGTAGGGCAGCAAACACATAGTTCCAAGTGGCAGGCATTGAGATGCGTAAGAAGCATGCGAATAGTTCGTCGTCAACATCACGGTGCATAAGGATTAGGTCACGTCGGTATCCTGTCATTTTTGCTAGGTGTGCTGCCACGTCTTCACCGTCCGTGTATCGCGTGGTCACGAGCGACGCTATTGTGCGTGTCCAGTCCGTTGTGGTGGTGCCTGCGTAGAGGCGACGTGCCTCACGCCATATTGCTGCTGCCGTAGGGAGGTGGTTGAGTTGGGTTTGGATCTCCTCCGTCATCAGCGCAGTGAGTACCGAAGCTACGAAAGAGTTGGCTTTTCGCCATCGGGCTGGGTGGGATCTGGTGTCACGCGATACGCCTAGTGGTTCAATGAACGAGGGATCTAGGTACATGCCCAGGTCTATGGTCTGAAGTGCGCGTCGGACGGTGCCCATCCATGTTGCGTAGTTGGACGCGTTGAGTTTCGGCTTTAGTCGGAAGAGGTGGTTGAAGTCAGAGGGGCTGATGGATTTCTTTAGCGTGAAATGTATGTCTTCGTCACCGGATGTAGCGTCGTCCATGAAGCTGGATGGAGCAGGGGTGTGTGGTCTAGACTGAGAGGCCCCGCGTGATGGCGGTCGGCTGTCTGTTGGTGGGCGGAGGCGGCGGGATGATTCTGCGTCCAGGATACCGCTCGTCTCTCCGTGTTGTGTAAACGTGGCTGGTCTTAGCCTGCCTACTCTGCTTGTGCTAGGGCTGGGCGAGCGTCCACGTTGCGAGCCTGTTCTGGGCATGGTAGTATTTTTGCGCGCGAGTCGTTCGAGTTTGTTTTTCTATTGGATCTCGTCGCGTCGGGTCACTCTTTATCGTTCGTTGGGTCTCGTTGGTCTTCACCTGCGCTAGGCAGGGCTCATAACCTATTAGATGGGGAACGATCTATAACGAATGAATATACTCCAGTCGAGTGGTACGAGACTAGGAGTGTATGTACCTATAACGAATGAATATACTGTACTGAGTCAGAAGAGGTACGTGGAACGGATGT